>JABSTQ010004980.1:0-30756 GCA_013358835.2 Ixodes persulcatus
TGTTCACCGCACATCGCACAGATCACCAGGGAATGGCCTTTCACTTCCGTAATACACAAAAGTGATGACACAAAAACGATCCGAAACACACGGAGAGATTGTCACGGAGAAGGGTAGGGAATAAAAATAAATAAATAAGAATAAAATTACCCAACTCCGATCTTAACGAAAATTGCGGTAAAAAGATAAAAGATTTAGGTTCGAGCGGTGGCAAGGCAATAGGTCCACGTCTGGTGGAGAGTCAGACAAAGAAGTCAACGACACGTAAAGGAAAAAAAAAATAATTAAGACAGAAAAACTCAGCCGCACGCGGCAAGAATAAAAACCAACTCCTCCGGGCATTCCCTAAACGGGACACAACCAAATGCGTGCGAACACGCTCTCTACAGCACCGTCAGGCCGCTACGCCATGAAGAAATAAACCAAACAAGTAAACAATGCTAACAAACAGTTAGTAACGAAACATAAAAAAAAAGTTCAGCAGCACCGCACCCGAGAAACAAAGTTCAGCGGAGTGAAGAAACACTCACGAAATAAAATAAAAAAAGTCTTAACTGACCGACGCCGAGTCCAGTCCCCACGACACTGAAGCCTGGCAGGATGATGGCGTCCAGATGATGCTCGAATCTATTCTTCACTCTGTTCCGCACATCCGTCGGGGCTGTGCGGAACAAAATCAAGAATAGTTTCAAGCAGCGGTGCGCCAGAAGGTAACCGAGACGTAACATGCCTCGAGGTTCATATCGTGAGAGGAGCTTTCGAGGTAGTTACTGCATGCAGTTACTCAAACTTTCTCTTTCCCCTTCCCTTATTCAAAAGAACACGTCAGCCGGCGCTAACTTTTCATTTCGGGAGAAAACCACTCTTCACAAACGGTTATAGTTGACAAGGAGGCTGACTTCGACCCAACTAGTCACCGGGCAGAATAGACACAAGTATATTTACCAACACGCTCGTTTTTGATGCTATAGTCTCCGGGCTTTGCTGTTTACAAAAGAGATAACCCTTCGGTGCTATCGGATTTCCGCGGAGGGAGATAGAGTACATAAAATTGAAAGAATAAAACACGGAGGACAAGCACAGGACAACCACTTTGCAGAGCACGGCCATTTCTAGGATAGGGCATTCGAAGCTTGGGCAAATACGCGGTATCGTTTCACGCGTGCACGGATGGCTGGTTTCAAAATTTTCCCAGATCCCTAACGAAACCGGCCCATCTTCGTGTGCGTTCCCGCGCCGCCGGTTTTAGCTCGCACGCGGCGTTGTTTTGGCAGGCAGAACTGTTGTTGACCGTCGATATTGTAAGGCCGTGGTGTTCTCATCCTCCCAGGCAACAGTTCCTTTGCTTTCCCTTCTGCAATACTCTGACTGACTGACTCCTCCTGGGTGGCCGTCACTGTTCGCCGCGTCAACGACACATTCGTACCATTTCACTCCTCGTGACACAGGGTGCGCTGCTCGCTTTACTGTCACGGGCCGTCCTATCTAACACAACGAGCGCGAAAGGTCGTGGTCATCTGCTGGTTCCGAAAGGCGGGACGTTAATATAGGCCAATGAAGGCCCCGAATCAATACGACGTCTGCCGATTTCTATACATTAAAAATTTACGACGCCTGCTGGTCTGTTAAGAAGTGTCGCTTTCTCTTTTGAACTGCTCCAATGTAGCTTGCCGCCTATAATAAAATTTAAATGATCAATAAATATAACAGGGTGGAACTACTGTATTTCATTTTTACGCGGGAGCATTAAAAAAATGCAAAAATATTTCAAAGTTTGTGAAGACGCGCAATTCGCAAGTCCCTTTCAATCCGTAAAAACACGTTTTTGTACGATATTGATGCTTAAATATAGAACATACAAACAAAATATACACTTTCTCGACTTGCTTTTCGAGTATACAACTATCATATCTACATTTTAACAAAAAATAAAAAAAATAAAAAATGGGTTTTTTTAGAAAATTTATCTTAAAATTGGTACTTTTTGGTTTTCGCATAACATTAACGTAAACGTCCCGCTAAGGATAATTAATACAGCTAAATCATTTTATAATATCTATAAAGAGCGTGTTTGGGGCTATCCATAGACATAAAAAATATTGATGTAACCCAAGTAGATCGCCAGTATTTAATTGTCACAGTTCGTCAACAATTGACCGAGGGTGCGTTTTTGACATTTTTGCAGAACAAACGCAAAACGCCTAAAATTATTTCATGGTATTATAGCGTTTTACCTGTGCCCACAGAGTGCTTGAAAAAAGTTAATATAATGTGGACTGAAAATCCACGACGGGAGATCGAGCGAAACATCCGACCCATGACGGATGGGAAAAACACTGCTTTCCGCCGCGGCCTCTTTTAAAATTCGTAAGTCGAGAACAAAAAATCCGACGGACTTGCGGTTTGTGGCTACTGCGTTTTTAGAGACGACGCCATAACATATATTTTTTTCAGCGAAATTAAAAATTCGACCCTTTTTGCCTGCACGATTTGAGATGAAACCACCCATATATACAGGGTGTTTTTTTTTAAGCTTAACAGATTTGTTAAAAAAAATCCGTGAAAGTTACACTTATGCAGCTTGTGGAGGTGGGTTATACGGCCAGGGGGACATATTATAGGAGGCTGATCGTAATGATCAGTCGGCTAATTAATTAAAATTCTTTAACTAACTTTTTAATTAATGCAAATAGACATATGGTTCCAATTAGAAACTTGCTCAGCGTCATCGAAAACCCCTAAATCAGTCATTTTCAGAAAGACTTTGAGCGCGTGAGAAGCGTAGTAGTGCACTAAAGTTACCATACTTGGAGCAGGTACAAGGCTGGGGCTAGATAAGAGACGGAAAAATCGCACGGGCGCCTTATCGCAACCTCTAGCTTTGTACCTGCTCCACGAGCGGTAACTTCAGTTCACTACTACGCTTTTCACGCGCTCAAAGTCTTTCTGAAAATGACTGATTTGGGGGCTTTCGACGACGCTGAACAAATTTCTAATTGGAACCATATGTCTATTTTCATTAATTAAAAAGTTAATTAACAAATTTTAAGTAATTAGCCGACTGATCGTTACGATTATCCCCCTAGAATCTGTCCCCCTTGCCGTATAACTCACCTCCACAAGCGTCATAAGTGTAACTTTCACGGCTTTTTTAAAACAAATCTGTTAAGCTTAAAAAAAAACACCCTGTATAAAGCCACTGTCATATTGAACTCGAGAAAGAGAATTTTCCAATCTTTTTCCCAAACATGCTCGTGAAATTTCATTTACTCGAGAGGGCCGTACGCACACACGGTGACAGGTACGCACACACCCCTGAGAAAGGATGGATAGATGGATGGATACGGCAGAACTCTTTGGATCGGGCGGTGGCATGCGCCACCTAACCAGCGTTTTTAACACCAACTAAAGCTCCCGTAGTTTCTTTCATTTTAAGACGGTGTACGGAAGACTCTACGAGCCATGTAAGCCAATTCACCACGTGACTTTCATGAGGGACGCCGCGACGCGCGGAGATCGCAGTCACGTGATATCTTGACAAGTATTAGCACGCTTTGAAGCGCCGACCGCGTGACGGTGCAAGTTTCAGGAAGCGAATGGAAGCGCACACCAGCAGAACTTCATGTTTAACGAGGAAATGTACTTCGCCGTGCTTCTCGGTTGCGGTTACCGTATTTTCCGGGCTATAGTCCGCACCCGGTGTATAGTCCGCAGGGGCAAATTCAGGGTCGAAAATAAAAGTTTTTGCTTAGATAGTCCGCACCCGGTGCATAGTCCGCACCCGGTGCATAGTCCGCACGCCGTGCATAATCCGCACCTGGTGCTTAGTCGACACGAACATCTCACAGACGGCACACCTTGACAAATGTCTGCTTCCTTAGATCACAAAGAAGCCTTGTGTTATACATAAATCATCATTCACATACTCTTTGATTCACAAACTCCGTCACGTCTCGTCATAATAGACGATCTTGAAAAAACAAAATTCGTGTATAGTCCGCACGCGTAGATAGTCCGCACAGCCTAAAATTTCAACTTTTAAACATGTATAGTGGAAAATACGGTACTTGCAAAAGTGTCGAGGGACTTTAATATCATCTAAAGTTCTTAGATAAGAGCTTCCTGCAAGTAGCGACATTCTTTGAAACGCCGACTGCGTGACGGTGCAGGTTTCAGGAAGCGAATGGCAGCGCACAGCAGAGGTTTGAACTGGATGACGCCATTTTGTTCCAGCGGAATGTGCTTTGTCATTTTGTATTGGTTGTCGTCACTTATAAAAGAAGCATCAGGAGACTTTAATATAATTTGCTTCCAAGCGCCCTCTAGCGTCGGCCGACGCCCAAGAGTGCAAGCAGGAAGTTCTCTTCTATAATCTTGTACTTGTTTCGGGGCTGGTGTAGCAGCCGAGCCCGTAACATATTGGACACGTGGCACGTGGGAGGAAGGCATGCGACCCGGTCCGAGATTACGGACCTGCATGATCGGCATCTCTTCGCTATATATGGCTGGATACCATGTCACGGAATTCTGCGAACAAGATTAGAGGAAATACCCAGCGTAGCAACTTCAAAATGTCCTCCTGCGTGTTTCTTTTTTTTTTTTTTTTTTTATGTGTGTTTTTGTATACGGCGTTGTGTAAACGGTGTTAGGTGTATGCTTTAGCCTTTTTTTTTCCGCTGTTGTTTGGCTATTTTTTTGTGGTCCCGTCAATATAGCCTACTTCAGCCATATTCATTTGTTTGTTTGACAATACTGCCAGCCACCTATAAAGTGGCCAGGGGAAAGATGAACACCGCCTCAAGTTTTTTTAAAGTATGCAGCGTGCAGAAATAAAAAAAAAATATATATAAATCGTCCATCGCTCGTTTGCGCTAACTGTGTCGCGCTATGTAGACGAGGAAAAGCGATAAACGAAAATAACATATATATTAGTTATAAAGTTTGTACTTCAAGTTGTAGTTAACTTATCATTTGCGCTCAGGTAGACTAGAACGTTGAGTTCAACATAATTTATTAGACCAATTTTAAAAATTAAAAATGCAGTAAACGCAACCCATACTTTATACCAGGGGTCTCCAACACGAGGCCCGCGGGCCGCATGCTGCCCGCGACTCTCTGGGACGCGGCCCGCAGGAAACCGGCTACGAGTCCCGGTTCCATGCATGTCTCGAGCGCTAGAAATGGCATGCTCCATAGTGACCGCATCTCGTTGATTCATTTTCGCCTGAAAAATAGCTCTGCTCTTTTAACGCATTCACATAGTTTATAATTATCTGTGTTCATTTGCCCTTTGTTTCGCTTTATCTTTTTTTTTTTTTGTAATGTACAACAATTCCGCTATTAGGCTGCAAGCGCGAGCTATTCGTCGAAGGATGTATCTCGGCTGCGTGAACTCACGATCAGCGGGAGCAACTGCCAAACCAATGCCAAAGCAATTGCCAACTGCAACTGACTTTCATATAGAATTACAGTGGTAAAGACAAGGTATCTGTTCAGAGTGTTGTAATAAAAATCATCAGTAAACCAAAAACTGTCAGATTAACTTGTTTTTTTTTTTTTTTTTTTTTTTTAGAGACATGTTGAGCTTGGTTAATTCCTGAGTAAATTGAGTAACGGGAACGACGCTGAACTTGCTCTCTTGTTCCATTAAAAATGCCAGGACGTTGGCGGGGCGGTGTCATTTTAATTCTTGTTATCACAGCAGCTCGGGGTCTAAAGTAGTCATAAAAATAAATAAAATCTAAAGATGTCACTGGCAAACCTGTAAGTTCACGAAAAGCATAAAGCACAACGTCTCCTCTCTTTAAAACACCCGCGTTGTCCTCCTCGACGCGCGACTTTTGTCAATACGAAAAACTTTCAGCCTTTCTACCCTGGTGAAGAAGGAAGAGCAGCGGAGCTGTACTATGTACCGCCATCTATGAGCGACGGCGGCAACTAGACTGGTTGCCGCAGTCGCTCATAGATGGCGGTAGCTGTCCAGAGGGTTGTGTCGAGATTTATTTGTCCACGGACACGAAACTGGAGAAACTAGCGCTTAATAGCTCCGCTGTAAAATAAGCAAAAAATCTCACCCCACGACGCGCGTTTTTCCACAGTGTGAAATGCGCCTGTAGTGGCCCGTAGCGACCGCCGTCAACCGCCGGTCGCGCAACCCACTTTGTGACAGTAAGCGGAGTTCGTGCAATGGGGCACTTTCGCTTTTAAAGAACACAAACCCGCCTCGACTAAGATCAAGAGGACGGGGGGACACGACGAAGCGAGCTTGGACGTCCATTTAAATGCTAATTAGATTGGACCGCGGGAGACGCGTCGAGATGAACAAGACCCGAGTCAACTCTTCTTTGCATCGCCCGCCGCACACGCCCGGATATCGAGATGGGCCCGCGCGTCGGGTATCGTTATCGGAACCGCCACGTTCCTTTCCACTCCGATCAAAAGAGCTCCTCCCCGCGTATATCGAACCACATCGCCGGCGAAAAATACAAACGAAGAAAGACATCGAAATATGATTGACAGTAATCTGCATGAGCACCGAAAGTAACAAAAAGAAAAACAGGAAAAGCAGACGACTAAGGAACAAAAATACCAGGCGACAAGAAAAAAAAAATGTATTACGGATAGAAAGAAGGAAAAGGTCGATCGGCCAAATAGAGAAATAATTATGCGACCGAAATGATACAGTTAATTAACTCACTGCGACTCGCGCTTAATAAGGAACGAGATACATAAAAAAGAAAATTATATCGACTGGCTAGGTCACTCACTATACCCGTTTGCAACTCAAGAAAAAAAACAAGGAAGTTTTGCACATTGTTCACACGCCGCGCGAAGTAGTCCTTACAAATTCTTACCAGATTTGGTTGTCCGGAGGAAGAAGCGATGGTTTGGCGTTACTGAAACGTGTGCGTCTTGATAAGGTAACATATATTGACTCTAAAGTGCACCTAAATGTATCTGAAATCTCCACCTAAAGGTGAAATTTAGTAATTCTACGCGAGGAGCCGGACTCTTTTACTGCGGTTCCTAAGGCGAAAAGAGTCTAGGTCAGATAGCCTAGGGACGAACACCGTTACGACGAACTACACGTAATTGAAGCTAATTCACTCTGCAAGAACAACGAAGCTGCAGTATATAGCGATGTGAACCTAAAAAAGTCGTCATGCATGTTGCAACATTAAACATCTATACTCCGTCTCATCCTACGGTGGACATAGGGCCCGAAGGCTGGCGGGCGGAGCACTGCCTCAGAAAAGCTTGCATCCGCGTTGGAAAAGAGTTCGCGAGAGAACTGGCCTCCGCATGACGCGTCTTGGCGCACTGATACGTACGACGGAGCAAATATACCACGTGGTTTCTAACAGGCTCGAGATTGGACCCGGCGGCCTGTAGCACTGGGATTTAGTCCATCGTAGAAGGAGACGGAGTATAGATTATAGTTACTGATACGGAACGAAATTCGGCCCTCGTTATTATTAGCACAGACACGCAGTCACTAAAATTATTCAATTAAAACAAACGTATTCTAGGAGGCTTTCTGGCGAATCGTTCCACCCTATAATCAAATAATCGTCTACTCTAAACCACATTATTTTTACGGGCTCAATATTCCGCGAGCTTTGGGGAAGTATGAATTTAGGGAATAGTTCGCGGACACAATATTTCAGCATTTTCAGTGACATGCTGCATATTCGTTACCAAGGAAAATATATTCGCGTGACCAATTTTTCACGATGTTTTCAGGTCGCGAAATTCGCAAAAATTAAGTCTTCGCGAAAATAAAGTCCTTTACAGAAAACTGATTTTTTTAATGATGTTTTGAGTATATTTTTTAAACATTCTCGTGTAATTTTTTTTTTAAAACTTCTAAAAGCAAATTACACGCGCAAGGAAAGATATCATCATGCAGACAAAAAAAAAAAGAATAAAAAAAAAGTACATGCTTCTTGAGCCAAGCCTTCGAGGCATAATTCATCGATGACAAAATTATCATTCGCCAAATCCGTTTTATATGAAAGTCAGGTCAAACGCGATCGAAGTCACCGCGGGCGGCGTGCCGACAGGTTTTGAAGGAGTGGGGAGGATTAGGAGGTAATCTCCTTTCGGCGCCAGGGTAATCCCGTATGATAATCCTCCGTCACTGCTTTCGTTTTTTTTACGTCTCCCGTTTTGTAGCTGCGGTGCGACGTGCCCGTTTATTTTTGTTAATCAAATGTCACATCACAGTTAAGCGCTACTTAATTGAGATACCAATTTATCTGAATGATTGCTTACTTCGGTTTTATGTCTTGCTAAAATTTTCATCCCTCTAGATTTAAGCCCGCAAAAGCGATCCAATTTCTGCTTTTTCTTTTCAACGACCCAATTTGTGTTTTTTCTTTTCAAGATTTAACCCATCTCGTTTCCCGTTCAGAAATATTTATTTCTAAAATAATCCCTTAACGTGGCACGTCTTCGTGTATATCGCACTTCAAACGACTTACCTTCAATCCTTCTCTCTTCTTGAAAAAAATACAAAAACAAAAAAAAAAACAGGAATGTGAAATACTTGAGACGTTTACTGGACAGCTGCGTATGTTATGGCTTGCTTTCTGTCTCCAAAAAAGGTTATTGAAGACGAGAACAGTCACGCAATACCGGGGAATTCATGAATAATCGCCTCAATAATAAAAACAATAAAAAAACTGTCGTTTTAAGTTTAAAAGAAAGGAAAGTGCTTGAACAAGCATGGAAGAACTTTCATATTTTCCTGAATTTTTCTTTACTCTCTCTCGGACAAAAAAGAAATCGATCTCGAGTTTTGATACGTGATGAGCGATAGCTAAAAATACAAAAGAAAAAGAATTATCAACTTTAAACAGAAGTAAAATGCTTCTTTATCAGTAATAAGACAGTAGGTACAATAGAAGTGGAGATAGCCGGTAAACAAATCCCGGGACAAAAACAAAACAAAACAACAACAACAATTACATTCAATTTTTACGAGGACACTTTGCACGTAGACAGGGCAATAAGAAAGCCCTGTGCATTTGCCAAACGCGCTTCTTTAATCCCATTTCGTTTTATTTATCCGTGCATCCCTTCAAAAACATCTTGCTCGCGTTTCCGCCTCATCTTTACAACTAAATCACATTTCACTGCACCATTAAAGCATACAAACAAAAAAAGTGTAGGGTCGCGCCATCTACTAACAGCAGAGATAACCCCGCGCGACGCTAGGGCACGCCCGCAGACGTGACTTTCGACGTCCACTTCGCGAGATGGCGCTATCCGTCGCTAGCAAAGCTTGCCACGGACAAAAAATAACTGCAGGGTTCTTCGAGAAAACACACATACACCCCACAGTCGCACGTTCAAAGATACGCACGGAGAGGCAAAGAAAATAAAGATACAGCGTGTGATACATAAAGCAAGAACATACAAAAAGGACTAAGGAAAAAAAAACCGGTTCGGAACCTCCTTTGAAAAAGGCCGAGCTACTAATTCAATCTTTTTCTCCGGGCGGAAACAATAGGTTCTGCACTCTTCGTCGTGGTGAGACGTAGCGAACAATACACGAACATAAATAAACAAACACACAAACAAACATAAACATCCACGACGGATCGAATCACGGAGGAGAAAGCGCGTACACGCGAGTGGAATCAGACAAAAGGGAAGCAGACGACGCCAGAGACCATATAGCAGACGAACAAAGGGAGGGACGAGGAAGGAACGCACTCGAAGACCAATCTGTAGCCACCGCGCGTGCATCAAGATAGAGACATTACCGAATCCAAAGCCGGAGCCAAGCCTGTGCTCGGGTGTGTATGTAAGAGGGAGAGACTGCCACCAAATCAAAAGCCATAAGCAAAAAAAGAAAAAAGGAACATAGGAAGAAGAAGAAAAAGATGGAGCGATAACTAGGGAGGAGAGTGATAATAAGTGGAGAGAGAGAAGAGAAATCCGTCAAGTGAAATAAAGAGAGGAGTTGTTGTTTGTGTTGTGAACGTACCGATAGACGTCTGTGATAATAAAGGGCGAAAGAAAGAAAGTGCCAAGCAAGTGCTACAGTCATGTGCATTTTTTGTCTCGTTATTAGGGACAACTCGCATTATGGACTCATTTTGGGGGAAAATGAATCGAATGACTCTTAGGAAGCTATGGCAACCGATCACACGAGGCTGGAAGTGTGCTACTAAGCGAAGCGTGACAATAGAGAGTTGAGAGGATGCGATATGCGTTGGTATAGGAGAAGAAAAAAAAAACAGCAAATAAGATAACAACAACCGTTATATCGGCGCCCGCAGTGTATCGATTTGCGGGTAAGAAGGAAAAACAAAACAATCATAATAAGTGCAGCTTTCGTAATGAGAGAACCAAACTCCGACGCCGATATGAAGGACATCCAATAACGATGTAGGGCTTCCATCCGAACCTTTTAATGAAATTATTAAAAATAATTACGAAAATGTCGTAATGAAGGAAAGTACGGACTAAAAATAAATTTGTCAATTAACAAGAGCTACGACGACGTTAAAAGAGTGACGACGCACCATGCCACCCGCCACCGTTGTCCACTCCGTCTGAACATCAAAGCCTTCCGCTCTCTCCACAGCCCTCCTCGCCTGGAGATATAAGCACTGTAGCGCGTATAAGTCGCGTGCATATGCGTGAGCGTCAGGTGTAAAACAGAACCATCGACGAACAGATATAGGGCATGCGCACTGAAAATACAGGCAAAGACGCTCTCACGTGACGTAACATCATGCGCCGTTTACTTGTTGATTCCGAAGAACGGGTAAAAGTCATTGACACCTTTAACGAAAAAAACCCAAAAAACATGAGCTTCTTTTTGGGGCGGGTGCCCACTATTTCGAATGACCTGTCATATTTCGGCATGGGAGGACATAAAACGCGGCGAATACTATAACACTTTTCGCCGATACAAAGGTCTCAAGGCCTCAAAGTGTAACGCCGCGTCCGCTGCTAGCGCCATCTCTCGGTGTGGAAACCTCCACACCGAAATGGAAACCTCCAGAGCCTTTTTATTCGTGTAGTGTTCAGCGTTCGTTCCTAGCAAAGCATTTGATCTAATCATTATCAGCAGGCAGTCTCGGAGTTTGCAGCAATAGCAGGCAACAACAATCAGGAACCCGAACGCAGGCTAACCGCGTCTTGGTGTTGTTAAGCTGTGACGACCGTACAGATGCATAATGTATCGAGGCACAAAAGTCCGACTTAGAACACGTTGGATTTTTTTTTTTACTTGTAACGTGAACTTTGTTAAACGTTCGACTGAACTTTGACTACCACACGCCACCTGACGGAGGCAGATAACACTAACTAAATCACGTCTAGATTATTTGTACGGTTTTATATCGCGTACAATAATTTTCAAAAATTAAAAATAAGCTATTCTATGTCTTTCGTTTTCTCGGAATTTTAAAGCGTTTGCGTTGAAGCCGGGCAACCCTGTTCAAAAGTCGAACTTCGTGGAATCTCGCCACAAGTTCGAGGATTCAGCGATCCAGTCGAACTCGAGGATACACAAAAATATCGCGACATATCTAGCTGTCATAAGGAACAGCTAGATATGCCGCGACGAGACGTCGGTTACAACGAGACACCGGTTACTACGAAATATCGGTTATAACGAAATTCGTTAAAACGAGACAAAACGCCAAACTGGGGCCCTACCTGTGGCGGCGACTAAGTGTGACACTAAGGGTGACAACAGACAGGCATCAACAGAGATAATACACGAGCGCGAGAGGGCAAGGAAGAGAGAGAGAGATAGAGAAAGAAGAGAAAAAAGGAAAGAGGTCACACTCCGTGGCAGGAACATAGCGTGATAACCCGCGAACCTGGACTTCTTCACCTGGCAGCAGAAGCCAAGAGGTCGGCGGGGATCTAACGACGGCCCCCAAAGTGTTTCTTTTTCTTCTTTTTTTTTTCCTTCTCCGGGCAAAGGAAGAGACGGCTTCAGGGGGGATATTACGTGAGGGTTCGGCCGCAATCGACCAATCGCAGAACAAGCCTATTTCGGGACTTTGGCGCCATAATTCTGGGCCCGGGGCAGCGCGCGAGGGGCCAATCAGGGCACGCGACTCAATCGAGCGCCCTCGCCGAGTCGCCGGACGCCCAAAGTAAGCCCTAAAACGGTGAAATAAAAAATAAGAGAAAGAAGACGACGAAAAAAAAAAAAAGAACACTGACTTTATTTTTATGCCGCGTAAATACTTTTTTTTTTTTTTGCTCACAAAGGGCTCCGATGCGTAACAACAAGCACGCCGTTAAGTTACCAGGGGTCATGATTCCTTGTAGGGAAGACGAGCATGTTAGCTCGTGATCCCTAAGATGGGAAGATAGGCGCGGACCTCAAGGATAAGCCGCGAATGTTCGCAGTGGCCGTTTGGTGGAATGTTCTCGCAACACAAAGTGAGGAGCAAGTCCTGCATACACCGTTTCGCTAACCGCTCTTCTGCGCGCTGCCGTCTTTGCCCGCTAGGCCTTGGAAGGCGTTCTGAGCATGCGCCGTAGGTCTCTTTCTTCTGTGGACGCATGCGACCACAGCCGAGTGACTCGGCATTCTTCGCTCGAGCGATAAGCTCTTTGGAAGGTGCATACACCAACACACTGTTACAAACAAGCGCACGTTTGCTCACAACACCAGGGGTGGTGGGCATTGCGCGTGCGCACAAACCAGATTCGAGTGAGGTGAGGCGTTCTGCCCATGCGCCGTGCCGACAGCAGCGCCACCGCCGTGGCGTGACGTCAGGGAGCTGAGTTAGGCCGCCCTCCGGAGTGCCTCTTGACGTTATATACTAATGTGGCTACACTCTAAGAAAAAAAGGGTGTAGTTGGGTGCATCGGGCGCACATGCACCCCTTTCCTGAAAGATGCACCTGCGTTACCCAACCAGTGCACTTGTACACCGACAATGAGCATCCTCCTCTCCCTTAAAAAACCCCAAGGTGTATCAGTGCACCCCAACGCTAGCCACGGGACCTCATCAGCTTGTGTTTGGATTCCCTCTTGGGGGTCACGTTTTGGGTTGGGCAGTTTCTTAGGAAGTATGGAGCTATCCTGTACATTCGGTATTGACAGTAGAGTAGACGCTATGCTTAATTGTTTTAGGCCAATCGGGTCTCCGGGTAGGATCACGTGACTACAGTCTCCAAGCTAGAGATAAGGCAGAGCACGGCACCTGCTTGAAGGCCAAGGCCACGGGTAGCATCCAATGCACTATTAACTTTTGGTCGAACTTTCAAGAGGATATAAGTGACAAATCCTTTCGTTGTGTTCATTGTTGGGTTGCCCCTGAAGATAAGCCTTTGCGAGCGCGCCCCCCTTTTGGCCTTGAAAGAGTTGCTATTTTTCTTTTTCTCTCTCTCCCTAAGCTGAAAGCATGAAAGAAGGTGCGCAGTTGCCGGGCCAATGAACCGGAGGTTTTTCATCCCTCGACTCCGCTGTCAGGGCGCGGGTGACGGTAGGAGCGTGATCATGTGGTAAAGGTTTCATGGATGACGTAGTAGCTTTTCCCAACCTCAGAATGTCTGATTTTCGGCCTAGTTTCTTGTGTGCTGTGCTGCGACCAGCGGGGCTGCCGTAGATTTCGTCCGCGACAACGTATTCGAGTGTACCAAGATTTCCAGTGTTTGAAAAGTCCTACGCGTATATCGGCAACACGCGATTTCTTCAAAAAAGCCCAAGGAATTCATGTGGTGCGTTTTGTGTTCGGTTCGGCAAATTACTGTTTTCGCCACATCGTGTTGAATCTTCACGGACCCCTTTCCTTTCGTTTTTGTGTTTGTGTTGTGCTGCAGTGCCCGTGTCGACATATATTTCGGATTACATGTTTCGAGTCCGGTACTTTCATCGTAAGTGCTCTGCAACCTACTCCTTTGCAACAATTGACCGTTCTGTTCCGGATTACCTCTAGAATTAGGCAGTGTCTATTTTTTAGCAGCCGGGAGAATAATTTCCCCGAAATTCTATC
This sequence comes from Ixodes persulcatus, assembly GCA_013358835.2. Taxonomy (NCBI): domain Eukaryota; kingdom Metazoa; phylum Arthropoda; class Arachnida; order Ixodida; family Ixodidae; genus Ixodes; species Ixodes persulcatus. The sequence goes on from JABSTQ010004980.1 coordinate 13,982, forward strand.
GGCAGTCGCCTGCCATTAGCTGACTACAATCATGTGACAACTGCATGTAGAATACTGACTTTCTTAATCTCCTGGCGTTCTGTGAAAACACGTTTTCGCTGATACACGTTCTGTAGACACGTTTCATCGTCACTCGTTACGCGAAATGAACGCTGTAGGGACATTTTGTCGCGCGTGTATCTCTGAGGCGCGTGCTCACCGAACTCAGCCCACCCGTTCACGCCGCTTCGTCCCGACAGTCTGCGGCGGCTCATTACAAAAATGTTAACCAACCTGTCCCCCCCGTACACGTTACTTCGCGGGTACAGCCGTCGATGAAACGTCGTTCGATGAATGAATGGCGACTGCGGGTGGAATTTCGTGGAAATAATTCTGCCGGCTGCTTGGAGAATAGACACATGCCTAAGACTCACTTCCGTTCCTTGTTTGGCTTAGTAATCTTCTCAGTTGTGTAATAGCTTCTTCGTACCTCTTCACATGTCACGGATTGCTTGCAAGTTTGTACTTGTTTACGGAATAAGCTGTCTAATAAACTTCTATGAGATTTGAAACAATCCCGTGTGTCCGTTTACCTGCCTTTTTGCTATCACCGCGGCGCATACATTTTTTAAGGGTTTCCTTGATGGGTTTATGAAGTTAGTTATGGAAGTGAAGTTGATAGGTTTATGAGTTAGTTATGAAGCGGGTGATAAAGTGGTCTGACCATGCACCTTTGAATCGGGGTGCATCTGTGTTCTCTTCGAATTCAGTGGATGTAGAAAGAGGTGCAGCAGTACACTATTGAATGGGGTGCGTAGGTGTAGAAAGGGGAGTAATGGTACACTATTGAGTGGGGTGCATCTGTGTTCCATTTGAATGAGGCGGGTTTATGAAGAGGTGCAATGGTACACTACGAACGGGGTGCATCTGTGTTCCCTTTCATTTCATTGCGTGTAGAAAGAGGTGTAGCCGTACACCATTGAATGGGGTGCACCTGTAGTTCCCTTCGAGTGAGATTCCTATAGAAAAAGGTGTACATGTGCACCCCACCAACGGGTGTACACGTGCTCCCATATTGGGGTGTGCAAGTGTTCCCCCAAAGGGTGTAGTATATGTGACAAGCACTTACACCCCCTATAGTTGTACCCCATGACACCCTTTTTTTTTAGAGTATAGGGTTTGTTTGAAGTTATATACGCTGTATATACGACCATTCGGCAAGTTGTCAGGTCCGCTAGAGTAAGCGTTCACCAAACGTCTGGCGGGTTTATGAAACACGCAAGAAAAGAATGTTTGTCGCGTACAATATAAGAACAATAATAACTTTGTTCAAGTGGCTTATATCCGAAGAAGTTCATTACTCGCTGCAAGTGGGCATTGAAACTGACATGGTTCACACAAAGTTTAAAGTCGTCGCATAGACTTGCAAAAGTGGATTAAAAAATATATATATATATGAACGAGGAAATTCTTAAGATTAATAATAACAAAACAAACTTCTAAGAGGGAGCCTAACATAACCTTCTCTTCGTAGCGAGTTACGTCGGCGTGTAGAAGATGAACATAAAATGAACAGTTTTGATAAAAAAAAGAAACTAAACCGAAAAAAAGCTAAATGAAACAAAACAATAAAGCCCAAGGGAAGCTACGGTTGAACATATAAGGTTTGTATTACTTCTTCTCCTGGTGTCTAGCTTTATAATAGTGGGTTCTCTGGCGGAAGGGGTCAGAACACTGCGTTGCGTAAGCTTAATAACAGAGAGGGGGAGAGATGGGAGGGCAAGAAAGTGGCTGAAAGAACTCTACACTGTAGAAAGCACGCCGGTCGATTCCTTCGGCGCAGCCTGGTCGAAACACAGCAGAGCCCTTGGGTCGGGAGGAAGGAACCGTGAACGGAACTAAGCGGAAACGTGACTCACTCAGAGTGGCGAGGCTACGCAAGCGCCACCACTGGGCTCCTTGGCCTCCCCAACTGCGTTTCCCGACTCGACAAGAGGGCACATTTCATCCATCGGAGGCTCGGGAGTCGGGACGAACGGGTCGCTCTAATATCGAAGTCTCTCGGACGCCCAAAATCACTTACGTATTTTTTTTATTATTTTTTTTTTTGCGTTTGGAAATGGGTCTTGCCTAAACACCAAAACACGAACAGACGCAAATGACTAGCACGCGAAACGTTGATTGATATACATGTGTTCCTACTCTGACGCTTTATCGTGGTTTCCTAATAGCCTCAAAATTAACCAAACACACCAACAAACATTCTGAACTATACCCGTTTTCACCTCTCAAGAACCGTAGTAAAAAAAAAAAAAAAAGATCCTGCTCCTCGCGGAGCAATTACTGACTTTCTCCTTTATGTAGATAATTAAAATATATGTAGGTAAATGGTAGATTAGATATATGTTATCTTATTAAGACGTACAGTTTCCAAACGCCAAAAGCATCACTTTTTCCTCGGACAACAAAATCTCGTTAGAACTACTTCGCGTCGCGTATGAACCATGCGCAAAACGTCTTTCTTTTCTTGAGGTGAAAACGAATATAGTAAAAAAAACAAAAAAAACCCTACTATATACAGGGTGTTTCTTTTTCTCTAAAAGTGACACTCATTAAAAAAAAAGAAAAAAAGCCGTGAAAGCGAGACTCATGTGGTTTGTGCAGGTGAGTGATCTGGCCAAGGGGACATGGTATGTGGGGATGCCGATCGGTCGGCTGATTATAATTAAAATTTGCTAATTAACGTTTAAAGTAATAAAAATAGACATATGGTTCCAATTTGAAACTTTCTGAGCGTCATCCAAGACCACTAAATCAATATTTTTTTTAAAATATTCTGAGCACGTGCGAAGCGTAGTAGTGCGCTGAAGGTACCACTCGTGCTGCAGGTACAAGGCTGGGGCTAGACGGAAAAATTGACCGCATCTCCACGTGGTGAATGATGTTGATTGGGGCGAAGCTGTGGTGGTGCTTGTCTGCGTAGACGCTGAGCCGCAGCATGCCGAGCCTTTCGTTCGTTTTCATCCATCTCAGAAAGAGAATGTGTGGTATGGAACGTGGTTATATACGCATTTGAGCATTTGACCGCAGCGCCATCTCGTCTATAAACGTTGAGCCAATGCATGCAGCGTTTCATCCATGACATCCCCAGCTCTTGAGTTACTACCACATCTCAGAGCCCCCTACTCGTCCCGCAATTGTGGCCGAGTGGTTAAGGCGATGGACTAGAAATCCATTGGGGTCTCCCCGCACAGGTTCGAATCCTGTCGACTGCGCAAAAAAAAAAAATTATATTTTTTTTTTTCATTTTTTTATATTTTTTTTTTTGTTTTCATTTTTTTTGCCCTACACGAGCACGTGAGCATGTGAGCACGTGAGCTCACGAGCAGGAGCACGAGCACTGGACGCCAGACAGATGGACGGACAGATGGACGGACGGACATGGCTAGCCCCTAAGGAGCTTCGCCCCTAAAAATCGGACGGGTGCCTTATCGCACTGGTAGCCCCGCTTCTGGTCCACGGATGCTAACTTTAGCGCGCTACTGCGCTTCTCACGCACTCAAAACCTTTCTGAAAAGTACTGATTCAGTGGCTTTCGATGACGCTCGACTAGTTTGTAATTGGAACAATATGTCTATTTTCGTTCATTAAAAAGTTAATCAGCCCATTTTATTTAATTAGCCAGCTGATCGTTACGACTAGGCCCCTATGTACCCCTGGCCGTATAACTCAACCGCACAATCCGCAAATGTGCAACCCCCACAACTTTTTTTTTTAATTAGTGTCACTCTTAGTAAATACACCCTCTGTCTGTCTGTCTGTGTCTGTCTGTCTGTCTGTGTGTGTGTGTGTGTGTTCTCTCGCGAAGTAAAGTAACTTACAATTATATTACTCACCGTTTTGTGTGTGTTTTTTTTAGGGCTGGGCAATTGATCGATTAACCTTCCGATTAATCGATTAAGGCTTTAATCGCGATCAAATTTTTTAACCGGTTAATCGATTTTTTAATCGGTACTCACAAAGAAGTAAACTGGATGCACGCATGGCTCTATCCTGGACGACCTGCCCGAACTAGGGGTATCCGGTCGTTCTGTCCCGAGCGGTTTTCCGTTCCTAACCAGGTGCTATGAGCAAGGTTCAATTCTCGCGCTCGCGAAGCGTCACGTGTTCGAGGATATACATTACAGTTTTGCCGAGGCCAGACGAACAAGCCGGGCCCGCAATTGATTCCCGCGCGACCGCGAAACTTCACGTGTTGAGGATCTATTACACATCCTGCCCAGGCAAGACAAACAAGCAGAAAAACAAGCTGGGAAGCTAACAACGCCATGGTTACTTGTTCCAGTATTCAGCCCGTAAAAATGGACGAGTTCAAGAGTATGAAAGGCAATCTCGCTGGAAAGATTGGGTTTAAAGTAAACTACAGTGGTGAAGTTTTTAACTCGAAGGAAGTCCACTGCATCATCTGCAACAAGCCGTTTTCGTACAGTGGAAGCGTAAGTTCGCTTCAGTATCACCTACGAGGGAAGCACCCATGTACGCCGCTGCAGCAAGGACCATCCGCCTAAACACAGACAACAATCAACGCCTTCTCATCAAGGCCCATTTCTCTGAAAAAAGAAAAACGCATCGCCCAAGCCCTGACTTCTTGTCTTCCTGTCGGAGAATGTAGACAAACTTCTTCGGAGCTGGAGCAAAAATATGTGTCTTTGAATCGTTGAACTATATGTATCCTCAATTCTAAATGTCCTTTGCGCAGTGTAAAAGGGAATAAAATAAGTCTTCAAAGGCAAGACGATGGTTGCGTTGATTTTATAAAAATCAACGCAACCGATTAATCGATTAATTAATCGATTAAAGGGTGGCGATTAATCGGGTTAAAATTTTTAATCGACGCCCAGCCCTAGTTTTTTTTTCAACTAAAAGACTAGTATCAACAACGAAAAATTGACGCCGGCAGGCAGGGGCTCACTCTTTGGACCGTAGAATTTGTTCCCAACTGATTCATCATCAGCATCATCATCATCATCATTTATTAAACCTTAAACGCCCATGCGGGCATTACACAAGGTGGCGGTACCTCCTGAAGAAACATTATATAAAGGAACAAACAAAAAGTGGGTTACATGCTGGAGAACATTGTTATATAACATAAAGCAGCAAAAACAGGAAAAAAGTAAACACTCAAAACATTTTTAGGGAAAAACAGCTGAATAAACAGAAATATACGCAAATAAAACATTTCTATAAACACGAATTGACTTTGCTATTAGTGCTAATGCAGATGGATGGTCAGTTGGTATATGAATGTGTTATAATCTGTCTGGGTCACGATAATTTTAGGCAGGCTATTCCAGTCCGTTATTGTTAATGGCAAGGTGGAGTTAAGAAACGAAGCTGACGAGGCGAAAATTGGACGAACTTTACAGACGTTATCAATGCGAGGAAATATGCGAGTGGCTTGGGATAATAGTGAAGTTCTGATGTCATGGATATGATAGTAAATCTTGTGAAAAAAAGACAGGCGTGAGAATTTCCTTCTGGATGAGAGCAGATCAAGGTTAGCTTTCATTCGTAAAGAAGTGATGCTGGTGTCTCGTGAGTAATCTGGAAAAAAAAAAGAATCTGATTGCGCGATTCTGAAGTGCCTCTATGTTTGTTATCAATGAATGTAAAAGCTGTTTTGCGGTGTCAAATTAATGCTCTGAAAGTTCGCACACGCGCAGCATTAGGAACCAAACGCTGGTTGTTTTTTTTTTGTTGATTATTTGCTTGATTTGTAAGCCTGCCTGCCTGCCTGCCACTAACGTCACGAGACTGAAAAGCGCGGGTACATTTGGATGTTGGTGTGTGACATCCCTTTCATCGGGACCTATTTCCCCAATTACCGTTCTGAATTTCGGGGTACTAAACAAACATACCGGCAAGGATAAAGGTCGGGGATGGAGAAAAGATAATTAAATAAGGTAGCAAAAACAGAAAAAAAAAAGAAAAATCTCCTGAATACGCTTTTTGTGCAGACAATGTATGAGGCTTTTCTTCCCTGTAACACTGGTCGTACGAGAACTGTTTACGGACAACTTGGAAGCATAGATATGCATGAAGCAGACATACGCTTCGAACATATGTTTGAGGACTGTCCGCAGGTAGTTCTGTCACCATGTCTGCTGGAAACCGTGTCCTTTTGTATGTTGTTTTGAGCTGTGCGAATATACAAATTAAAAGTGCGAGAACCGCTAAAAAAAAAAAAAAAGACATGCACGGTGTTTTTGTTTTGCAACTGATAAATATGTAAAAGCCTGCTCCCTGAGGCACGTGTCTAGCCGGTTTTCAATGTTCACTTTTCTTTTTTTTTTGTTGCCGGGTGTGTGTGTGTGTGTGGGGGGGGGGGGGGGGGTGAAGGGGGAGGGCGGAAGTAAGTGACGTTTTTTTAACTCCCTTTCAATAGTACAGGTTTTGACCACCAGTTTCTAGTCAAGAACAAACAGTACAACACGCCGATTTGCTTTCTTTTTTTTTTTTTTTAAGCAGCTCCGCGAATTAAAATCCCAGAACCTGGTGGGTACGACAGATCTCCATAAAACAAAAGCAGCAAAAAAAAAAACAAAAAAAAACTGGCGACAAAAGCGGGTAGCGAGAGTCCAATCTGTAGACTTCGACGTATTTATACATTCTCTGGCCTTCTTTCTCACTTTCTCCAAAGGAGATATCCTGACGCCTGAAATATCTTTCGGGTAAGAAGCAACAGATGGCGATTCCTCTCACGCTTTGTGCTGGTGCTCGTTCTTCTTGGGGGGTGTCTCTTTCTCATCTCGAACTGGAGTTGGGTGACAGTAACGAATCCTGCACCGACCGAATTCAGAAGCACGGGCGAAAGACTATAACGCAAAAGAAAGCCAGGAGAGCAGCTGTGATTCTTCTGTCGCAGCCGCAACGTTTTCACGACGCAAAAACAACGCAACTTCCACACAACGCCCATTAGTCAGAGAACTTTCTCTTACTCCAACTCAGTTCCCCCTCTTCCTTTCGAGCACAAAACGCTCTTTGTTCGATCCCCCAAACTCAACCACCCATAAAAGAAAATAAAAAATAGGAAAAGTGGAGCATATACAACATAAAAGAAAAAATTGATTGCCGTCTGGCAACCTAAAAAAAATGGCAGACGATAAGAAAGTCTGCGAATATGGTGCAACGATCCCAAACACCACACCGTTTTTTTTTTCTTTGCATTTATATTATTTATACAACTACTGCTCAGGATTTGCCTTCATCCATCAGAAAGAGCAGGTAATACAATTAACTGGACACGAAGTAAAAAGAAAAACAACATATAACAAAACAAACGAGAGAAGGCCCGAATGGTAGGAGAAGAGAGCCGACGCCTAATTTGGCAGCACCTCGCACTCATTAGGCCTAGTTAGGCCTATCCGGGCCAATCTGCAGGCGTACGGACGGACGGACACACGCACGTCGCTCGCTTGCTTGCACGGGAGGGAAAACAGCTGGCCCCGCATACTTCTTTCTTCTTTTCCTCTTCTTTGCTATCGAGCCAACGCCAGGGTTGCAGCGTCGTCGTGAGGTAGAATGTGTCAGACCGAGAAAAAGAACATAAATGACGCGGAAGATACAAGACGCACAAAACGCCTACCAGAGAAAAGGCGAGGAGCAGCAGCAAAGCAACGAGAGCCGAACGAGGTGCTAAAACCAACACGGCTAAACACGAAATTGATGGTCGCTCCAACGGCAGGCCGTTCGGAGGGAAAGGGAAATGGAGGCGAGGGAAGGGCTAAGCGGTCGATTTGTTGGGGAATGTCGCGACTACAGGAAGCGCCGTCAAATGGTATATATGCACGAAACTCGCTGTCCCGCTGCTCGTAGACACCGCGATGTATTTCGAGGGGCGTTCATAAAAAAAAAAATCGTGTAATTGTCAGCAAATAAAAAAAAAGAAAAAAAAATATTGCCACAATTTGCGTTGCGAGTCAAGCCCACGTCCCTGTAGAATCTGCCCGATCAAACCATTTCTCTTAAAACGCCCAATCGTTTGCACGAGATAAAGGTATCTGCCCGCAGGCATCCGCGACTGCTCATGCCCATATGCAGAAAGAACGCCGAATCTGCACACGATGCGCCGCGGCTTCGCCAAGCCGATCCTGACTTCTTGGATCGCCCGATCACCGTGGATGACTGTTGAGCGATTATTAAAATCCCAAGACGAAAAAAATAAAATAAAAATAAAAAAGCGAACACTGAAGCACGCGGATTCGACACACCCAAAATAGGTGAAGTCGGAATCGTCATCGGCTAAGATGGTGATTAACGTTTTTTGGGAACTGCGATGGTGTGTTCCTGGCAGATTTTATGGCCCGTAAGGGCCAAAGAGCCACGGGGAAATATTACCGGGACCTCGCTGACTAGGTTACTGAAGGTTGTCAAGCCACGCGGGAAGCTAACCATATATGATGTGCGCTGGCTCCCAACACACCCGTGACGCGGGAGGCTGCTTTAACCCTTAGTCACACGGCTAATACATTGTACTAAAGACATTTTGCAGACACTGTCAAATGCGTGTTTCTAGCTTGTATGACAGTGTTTTCACATTGGTCATACAAGTACTGTCTGCAGAGATCTTCGAAGCATGCTCGAAGCCAAGGTGCTTTAAACATGCTTGGGGGGCGTGGCCGCAGATTCTGCCGGAGAAGGTCTGCCCCTAGCCCCGTATTCACCGGCCCTGGCATCCAGTGACTTCTGTATTCTTCTCCTTACAAAGACCTTATAGAACCCCTGAAAACGCGACCGGGGGTCGCGTTTTCAGGGGTTCTATAAACTAGTGTCCGAAACCCTAGGCCTCTCCCCAGCAATAAAAGTGGGAAATAAGAATCTCAAAAGCGCAGGCTCTTTTGAAAAAGAAACGGGCTAAGCATAAAAACAAGTTTTTTTTTTGTTTTTTACGACACTTTTGGCATGGTGTTGTTCTCGGAGCTTCGTGACTATGCATTTCTGACGTTATTGCACTACGATATGTGCGAAAGTTCCTAAACGAAATAAGACAAAAAAGAAAATTGAGAAAAGCGCATTCCCCTTACTGTGTCATGGCGTAAGCATAAACAAATATGGCGGCGCTTCCATGTAACGGAGCAGACACTGGTCTATATTGTGGGTCTGCTTAGGGCCACTGCCTTTGGGAGTACCACGGTCGCGGCGAGACGCTCTACCGCAAAGCGGGTTCGTGCTCGCGTGGCATGCTGCTCGTCGAGCGCAATGAGACACCAGTCACGTTGGTAACGGTGATAAACTCTGTTTATTTACAATGCAAAACAAATAACAAAAAGACAGCGAATATCAGATGGTGAACGCCGTCGGTGTGGAGATCGCCCACGGCCGAACGGTCGTTCACGAAGATACAAAGGACGGGGTAAACGCTCACCGGTGCGCCGGACGGTTCCCCGCTGTCGCCGCCGCCGAAATCCCAGGAAGAAGAGAAGCCAGCTCCCGCTGTCCGCTGGTTTTATGATAACAGCGGGGGCGAAGTGGCCAATCAAGGAGCGACACGTCGATCTCCTTTGTGCGGGGGTTCGTTACGGAAATCGCCCCAAAGGGGGAGAGGAGGAAGCCACTCACAGTGGTAAGCAGCGCCACCTCTCGCTACGTCAGCGCGGCCGCCACGGCGCGCCAAAACACTGACGCGACAGAATGTTGAGGGATCACAATCCCCACACTCCCCCCTCCTTAGCCAATAGTCACCCGCAAACGGGTAGACCGACACAAACAAACACACAACACTAACTAAAATAATAAAAAAATAAAAAGGCCGCCAGTGGCCACGATACGCGCCCGGGACAACCCCCACAGTCTCTTACGGCCACGTTGTCGCCCAGATTGTCCAGCAGGCCGCCACGAGCATCACGTACTTGGGGCTGAACTGGTAGCAGTGAACGGGGTCCGTGTGATCGCAGTTGAGCACCACCGTCCGCAGACCCCCCCCCAGGCCCTCCGCTGTGCTCCACACGTGCACACGGCCGTCCGTCGACCCGCTGAAGACGGAACTGCGAGTCAGGGCTGAAGGAGGCAACCAGGAGTACCACCTGGAAGGCGTCGATGAGGTGGATGACCGCCCCGTTCAGAGTCGCACTCCTTGTCCCGGGGCAGCTTGAACGTGTTGAGGGGGCCCCTGTCGAAGGCGCGCAGGTCGTAGAGCTCGACCGGCTCCAAGTAGAGCCGCACGGCGAAGATGAGGCCCTCCGGGTCGAATTTGCCCACGGGGCGTCCCGTCAGGTGCATCACCCCCTGGCAGTTGGGAGCGCACAGGTCCCACAGCCGCAGGGACTTGTCACGGGACGAACGGGAACAGCTGGTCCCTGGTCGGCGAGCTTTCCGACCTTGGCGGGGGTCCCGAAGGCCCACGAAAACAACGGGTTGCTGGTTTGGCCCACGGCCGGCTGGGGTAGCGGGGCTGCCTGACGAGTCACGCGCAGCCGTGGTCCATGAATGCCGCTGGACTGCCGTAGCCAGAATACAGCAGCTCCCGAACGGCGCGAAGCAAAGGCTGGAGGTCCTCTTCGTAGGTGCGAGACGTACTGCAGTAGAATGACCACTTGGTCTCCGACCGCTTGTGACGACGCTCGCACCGCGCTCTTGCAGTGACGTGTGGCACGCGTGAGCGTAGGTGGCAATAGCGGACCAATGGCCGTTACGCCTACCCTTTCCCTCGGAAGCCGTTGTTTGGGGGATTCCCCTACGGGTTGATCGGGGAGCGAACGCTGAGGTGACATAGGTCACTGCTTGCCAGTAAACAATGGTGTCTGGCGCGTTCACGAAGGCAGCAGGTGCATTGTGCTTCGCACTTCCCGTAATGTGACATTTCGCCACTTACTGGGGCTGCCTCTACGAAAACTTCGGATAATAGTTCCTCCGTCTACGCAGATTGTAGCGAGGCGCCTGTTGTTCATCGTCGGCGTTATCTCGCGTTGCGTGTGCATGTTTCTGCGGGGGCTGAGTTTGCTCGTTGGCCCCGTTGTCCCTCTCATGGTAGGGTTTCAGATCGCACACATGTACCGGCCCACCGACTTTTCTTGATTGCAAGTTCGTCAGCTTGTACACGAGTGGGGAGAGAATCTCTTGCACTCGGTACGGGCCACACCACTTCGGAGCCAATGCGGCCGAGAAGCCTTTGCTGGCATCACTCAGAACATGGTTCCGCCTGAGGACGAGATCGCCCACTTTGTAGCGGAGATCTCGATGCGAGCGGTCGTACTGAGCTTTTTGTTTCGCTCGCGCTACCCCGAGATTGCGACGTGCCTCTGAGAAGGCTTCCGTCATCCGAGTTTGTAGCTGCCGCGCGTGGTCCGTTTGTGTCGGCTGCGCGTTGTCCACCCCGGCGCTCGCCCCTAGGACACGGTCCATGGGGTTCGGAAGCTCTCTCCCGAATGTCAGGAATGCGGGGGTGAAGCCCGTCGAACGGTTGAGAGTGGTCCGAAGTGCGAACCCAATCTCGGGGATATATGCGTCCCAGTCACGGTGCCTTTCCGCGAAGGCGGCAAGCATTGGTTTGATGTTTCTGTTACATCGCTCCGTGATGTTCGACTGCGGGTGGTACGGCGTGGTTGTTTTGTGCTTTATGCCAAGGGCATTGCACGCGTCCACGAATACCTTCCCGACGAAGTAGCTCGCTCGATCTGTCAAAAGAGCTTCGGGGAATCCAAAACGGGTGAAAACCTCCATGAGCTTCTCCGTGATTGCTCGGGCTGTCAGCGTACGGAGTGGAAAAAGTTCCGTCCATTTGCTGAAGTGGTCAGTGACAACCAGCAGATACTGGTGACCTTTCGGGCTTCTCGGTAGGGGGCCGACCACGTCGCAAGCTGCTAGAGACCATGATTGCTGGCTCGGAATCGGCTGCATTAGGCCCGGCGGTTTGCCGCCTCTCGGTTTGAAGCTTTGGCAGGAGTGGCACGTGCGGGCATAACGGAAAACGTCCCGTTTCATGCCTGGCCAGGTGGCGATGCGGCATAACTTTGAGTAAGTCTTGGAGCCGCTCGCGTGTCCGGCCAAGTGCGAGTCGTGATAGTAGCGCAAAACTGCGTTTCTCAGACTGCGGGGTACCACTACCTTGAACGCCTCGTCGGAGTCGTTGTCGGTGGGTATGTACCTCAGCAAAAGCCCGTCATTGCTCAGCAGATATGAATCCTCCGTGCCCGCACCAATACCAGATACGTCCCGGCACTCGGCGCCTACTACAATACCAGTAGTGTTGCGCCCGGCGGTCGCGCCGCCCGACTCCACAGAGTCCGACTCACTCGAGAGTCCGTCGATCACCTTTCGACAAAACGGATCATTCTGCTGCGCTTTCAGAAGCTCTTCTTTGCTGAACACGATTCCCACTGCGCTCACTGCGTCTAGGTGGTTGATCGTCTCGTCCGGGGTGGTCGGTTCTGCCGCCTCCCTTTGGGACTGAGTCACGGCTTCGCCTGGCACTGTGAGTGTCGTTGGCTCGGCCTGGGTCTTTGCGGAAATCTGTGTGCAGTCTACGGGGGCTCGTGACAATGCGTCCGCCACCACGTTTGTGCTGCCTTTCCTGTACCGCACGACGTAGTCGTATTTTTGCAGTATCAAAGCCCATCTTGCCAAGCGACCCGCGGGTTCGCGAAGTCGGGAGAGCCATATTAGGCTTTGGTGATCTGTTTCGATCACGAAAGTGGTCCCGTCGACATAAATGTCGAAACGCCGGAGTGCAAAGACGATGGCCAAGCACTCTTGTTCGCATGTGCTGTAATTCCTTTCAGCTGGCGTCAACGAGCGGCTGGCAAAAGCCACCGGTCGGAGTACACCTTCGTGCTGTTGGAGCAGGACCGCGCCCAAGCCGAGATTGCTGGCATCTGTTTGTATCAGAAAGGGCTTGTTCAAGTCGGGTAGCTTGAGTTCGGCTGTGTCTGCGAGCGCTCGGGAGGTGCGGCGAAAGGCCGCTTCCTGCTCGGGACCCCAGCTCCAACTAACGGACTTTCGCAATAGGAGTGTCAGTGGTGCTTGAAGCGTCGCGCAGTTTGGGATAAATTGGCGATAGAAGTTCACCATTCCCAGGTAGCGGCGGAGGGAGCTTACGTCGGTTGGCGCAGGAAACTCCAGGATTGCCTGTAGTTTGTCGGGATGTGGCGCAATGCGCCCGCGATCGAGTTCAAACCCGAGCAGGGCGATGCGAGTTTCGGCTATTTGAGCCTTTTCGGGGTTCAGGGTCATTCCCGCGGCCTTTAGCCGGTCGAGTACGTCCTCGAGATGACGTAGGTGATCTTCGAAGGTGTTGGAGTAGACGACAATGTCGTCGAGATAGGCCATTGCGTGTTTCCATTTGGCTTCTCCCAGTACTCGGTCGATCAATCGCTGGAACGTCATTGGCGCTCCGCACAGACCGAAGGGCATTCGTGTGAATTCGAAAAGCCCGCGGTGACAACAGAAGGCTGTTTTTGCCTCGTCACCTGGCTCCATCCGAACCTGGAGGTAGCCTCGGCTAGCGTCCAGGGTGGTGAAGTACCGCGCACTGCCAAGTTGGACAGAATCGAGTCGATGCTCGGTAGCGGGTAAGCGTCCTTTCGTGTGACGTCGTTCAGACGGCGGTAGTCCACGCAAAGACGTGAGCTGCCGTCTTTCTTCGGGACCAACACCACGGGGAACGCCCAGGGGCTGTTAGATCGCCGGACAACTCCGGTGTCGATCATTTCGTCCAGGGCACAGTCGATGGCTTTTCGTTTAGCCAAGCTTACGGGTCGCGCGTTCTGCCTCCTTGGCAGTTCGTCGCCCGTGTCAATGCGATGTCGCACTTCGTTTGTGCAGCCCGGTCGGTCCGTGAACATTGCGTCATAGCGGCGCAACAACGACGACAGTCGGGCTTTCTCTCGCCCTGACACGCTGCATGACTGCGTGAGCAGTGGGTGCGTCATGTCCCCAATGGGGGCGATGCTCGCTGCCATCGGCGCTGGACTCGGTGTCTTGGGGTCAGTGGCCCGATTTAGGGAGTCCCTCGCTTCCTCTCGGCTGTTCGTTGCTTGCGCCAATGGTGGCGTTGGCGGTACGGCTGGGGGTTCGCAGAAAGGTTTCAGGGGTGCAAACGTGCCCTCCCGATAGCCTGCGCTGCTGACGTCGATTACAATGCCTGTTTTGGCAAGGAAGTCTCTGCCCAAAATAATGGGCACCGATAGGCCAGGGAGATGAACGAAGCGTTGTCGTCTTACTCGATTCTCCCATCTCGCGACCAGCCGCGCGGTACCAGCCGAAAGGGCGGTTCCGCAGGCGAGGCGAAAGGCAGTGCTGCATTCTCGGAGTCGGACGGAATTCTGTCGGAGGTGAGTCAACACTTCGTCGCCGAACAGCGAAGCGCTTGCTCCGGTGTCGAGGAGTGCCTTGAATGCCTTGCCGGCGATCGTTACAGAAATGAACGGGGCCGGTGTGCCGGTCGGGAAGCCTATTCTGTAGGCGGTCGGTAAAAGAGTGGCCATGGGACCCTCTGATTCGTTGTTAGCCACCGGTCCGTCCACCCAGGGTCCGTTTACCGGTGGCTTTGCTCGTTTCCCGCGCGGTGCGATTCCGTGTTCGGCCGCTCCGGGCACTGGCGAGCGAGATGACCGGGGCGATTGCACCGGAAAACATCTTCTGTCGTCTCCTCGCCGGGGGTTCTGCCGTGCGTTTTGGTTTTCGCCGGCTCTGTCGTAGCGTGCATCGGCTCGCTGAGATTGAGGGGTCCTCGTTTCTCGTGCCTCGCTGCCTCGTTGGGGCGCGAGTCGGTGGTTCTGAACTGCGGCGTCGGCCGGCTTGTTCGTCTACCGTAGGAGTACGGGTCGAGTGCTCGATCTGAGATTGCGTACGTGTCTCGGCCCCGATCTTCCGCATAGTTTGCGGAATCGTAGCGCCTCGGTGCTCGAGATGGCGTGTCTCCGCTCCACGCGCAGCGCGGTTCAAGGGCCGCGGACGCTGGAGGCGGAGGCCGGTATGCACGGGCAGCGAGAATGTCTCCCTGAAGGCGCCGGGCCTCGGAGGCGAGCTCGTTCAGGTCGCGGAAACGGCTGCCTCGAAGATAGGCAGCGAAAGTCGGGTGGCTTTGGCGTATGACGCGTTCCACTCGCTCTGCATGGGGAGCTGAGGGTTCCGCGAGCTCGAAGAGCTCTTGCATGGCTCGTACGAACTCCAGCAGGGACTCGTCCGGATGCTGGGTTCGCTGCTCGAGCTCCCGCCGCATCCTTCTCTCGTAGTCGGCGGGAAGGAATTCGCGGCGGAACGCTTCTCGGAACTGATCGAGCGTTCCGGGTTGGTCACCGACAAGTCGGAACCAGCGGGCGGCTTCGTCGACGAGTGCGATTGGCAGGATGCGCTCCAGTACTTCATGATCGGACATTCCCATCGCGCATTGGTACTTCCGTAAATCCTCAAGGAAGTCCGTAGCGCTCGCTCTGTCTGCGTAACCCCGATAAGTCGGGACGGGAATTCGGACCGGAGGTCGTTGGGTCTGTGGTGCGAGTGTTGTCATTTGCAAGGCACCTGTCAGACTCTCAATCACACGTGCCGCGTTTTCAAGCAAGGTGTGATGAGGCGCCGCAGCGGTTTCTCCGTGGGGAGACCGGTAGGCTTCGCTTTGTGCCGGCGGCGGAGCAGGTGCGTTCAGGAAAGATCCGGGAGTGATGGCGCCCGTCCGCAATGGCGTCGGAGCCACGCTCGGCGCCAGGGGTGCGTCGAAGGGCGCTTCTCGTTGGAGGGTTGGCATTACGCCTTCCCGTTGAAGTGGGGACCAAGCGAATGCATCGGCCGCGGTCGCCAGCGTGAGCAAATCCGAGAAGTCGGTCTGCATCGTCCACGGTAAGCGCTGGTTGCGCGAGGACACGTCACTCGGCAGCAGTCGCCACACACGACGTGCCAGTATTCTGGTCGTCAGCCCTTTAGTTGGGCGCCAAAATGTTGGTCTGCTTAGGGCCACTGCCTTTGGAGTACCACGGTCGCGGCGAGACGCTCTACCGCGAAAGCGGGTTCGTGCTCGCGTGTCATGCTGCTCGTCGAGCGCAATGAGACACCAGTCACGTTGGTAACGGGATAACTCTGTTTATTTACAATGCAAAACAAATAACAAAAAGACAAGCGAATATCAGATGGCGAACGCCGTCCGGTGTGGAGATCGCCCACGGCCGAAACGGTCGTTCACGAAGATACAAAGGACGGGGTAAACGCTCACCGGTGCGCCGGACGGTTCCCCGCTGTCGCCGCGCGCCGAAATCCCAGGAAGAAGAGAAGCCAGCTCCCGCTGTCCGCTGGTTTATGATGATAACTGCGGGGGCGAAGTGGCCAATCAAGGAGCGACACGTCGATCTCCTTTGTGCGGGGGTTCGTTACGGAAATCGCCCCAAAGGGGGAGAGGAGGAAGCCACTCACAGTGGTAAGCAGCGGCACCTCTCGCTACGTCAGCGCGGCCGCCACGGCGCGCCAAAAGCACTGACGCCGACAGAATGTTGAGGGATCACAATCCCCACACTGTATTGATCGTCTAGGACCATGTCAAAGTGATTTTGGTTTCTTCCATGCGAAAACCGTCTAGGCTCGTGTTGTTCATGTGGTGGATAGCAGCAAGGCAAACGGACCACTGGTTTGAAACACATACTCAGTAATCGTAAGCACTAATTTTTGCGAACCATGAGTAATGTGAGGTTTCAAAGACTTCTGCGCCTAATTAAAGCTCGCGAAACTCGCGGACACTACATGCATTTCAATGATCTATACTCACCGAATCAACAACTAAATATGTGAAATGCTAAGCTTTACGACGCCAA
>JABSTQ010004981.1:0-29815 GCA_013358835.2 Ixodes persulcatus
AATGGCGTGAAAAGTGATTCAAGCTCTTCGCGGGATACAGGATAGCTTGGGGGAATATAAAGCTAAAAGACGGTTATTAAACGATCCGAAGAACTCGAACTGCACGGCTTCTAGAGTAGTATTCAGAGGGACCTCAGCACATGGAGTAGATGGCTGGCAACTATAGCTACTCCACCAGAACTGTGAGACAAGAAGAGGTAGTTCCCTGCGAAAAAACCTAAAAGCGCCTTAGGATATTAGAGTGACTATTGTTTAAGTGTGTTCCCTGAAGACATAATGCTATGGGGTGATGCTGGTCTAGCAGAGAGTACACGTCGTCGTAGTTTCGAAGCAATCCTCGTCCCTTCCACTGCAGGAATGCTGCCATCATGCATGAATTAGAAGAAAGACCATGCATCTAGACCTCAAAGTCATTTTTGATGCGGGGTGCAATTTTCTTTTTAGATGTACCCTTCGGCCTATTTGTGCTACCACAGGAGGTCAAAGCTAAGGATTCCGAGCTTGAGTGGGGCCTGTCGTCCTTGGACTTGGGCCCGCTCTCGTCCATCGGCTCATCTGGGGCCGCCTCGGGCTGACCCCTAAGGGCCTGTGACCCCGACGGCTCACCAGGTTTTCTGGCTCCTTCAGAGGGACGAGAAGGAAGTCCCCGACCTCGAGGCACTTGGGTTTTGGATGGCGTAGAGATTGAAGAACCCTGCGCTTGAATAGACCCCGAAGCGATAGGATCCACATTTCGTTTTGGGGTTGAAGTGGTATGTGCCACTCCGGAGGAGGTTGAGGGGAACTGAGGGGGGAAACGCAGGTCGTCCGTTGACGTCTGCGGTCCGTTGGACGCCGTCAACCGCGCCGGTCACCTGCGCGTGGCCTCGGCATAAGAGCCTTGAGAAATAAAATAATATATGTTACGTGCCTCTGGGTAATAAATATTTTCTTTGGCCTTAAGTGAGAGAATTCCCTTTTCTCATCTTCCACAGGGGACAGCTGCGAGAATATGCTGGGTGTGTTCCTTGGCAGTTGACAAAAAATTGTGTATTGTTGCCACAGTTATCAGAAGGGTGGTCAGTGCTTGCACATTTTGCACAGGTGACTTTTCCTCTGCAGGTTAGTGACCCATGTCCAAAGCGCTGGCAGCGGAAGCAACGCCTTGGACTGGGAACGTGGGAGCGAACTTTGCAGTTGAGATACCCGGCTTTGATTGTGGAGGGGAGCATTGTCGAGTTGAACGTTAGCACAATGTGTTTTGTGTCCCGTTCTTCACCGTCGCGACGGATAGTGATACGTCGCACAGCGACCATCTCTTGATCTTGAAGTCCTCAAGTATCTCGTCGGTAGATATTCGAAGGAGATCATCTTCAGAGATGACACCCTGCGTTGCTGTTCAGTGAGCGATGTGGAGTCACGGATACTTTGTAATCTCTTACTTGGTTGAGTGAAATAAGTGCTTTGCTTTGCTCATCATTTGTGACCTCCACAAGCAGGTCGCCAGATGGAAGTTTTTTGGCTTTAAAAGATTTCCAATCACAGTTTCTAGGGTATTTGCGACCAAGAACGGGGAAAGCTTTGCAAGTAGTTGATCTTCGTTCTCCGGATGCATTACTATAAATTTAGGAAAATTCATGACTGCAAAGTAAGTTTTTTTTTATGTTGTCTCTTCGGTCCGGACCCTTTTCGGGGCACGATCAAGGAAAGATTTAGTGGGTGGTGGCACACCTGCGGTGTGCCACCCACCATCGAGCCCAACTTAAGGAGTAGTCAGCAGCCCATAACAAAATGGGCTTTGCTGGAACCGCTGATCTACTAGCACTTGCCCAGGTGCTATACCCAAGTGTGGTTAGGATAAGGATATCTGCCACCACACAAGGTTGACCCTTGCCACCAAAGAAGGTGAATGTGAGGGAGCGGGAAGGGGAGAAAAGAGAAAGAGGGGATAGAAGAAGAAATGGCGACTAGGCTGAATCATCCTGGCCGGGTCTTACCAGGACTCCCATTTACGAGAAGCGGGGGCCGAAGTGGTGTATTACCTCATAAGGGAGGCCCCGAAGGGTGCAAACCTACCCCGGGCTCGGCTCAACCACCAGAATGCCCTTTTCCCCGGACGCGGAAAAGCCACGCACAGCCATGCGTGGGCGGGCGAACCCGCAGGGCTCTTTCACAGGTGCCCCCTGCGGGGGAAAAAAAAACACCCTGTATATATATATATATATATATATATATATATATATATATATATATATATATATATATATAGAGAGAGAGAGAGAGAGAGAGAGAGAGAGAGAGAGAGAGAGAGAGAGACCGCAGATCTTATTCACCCCATTTTCGGGTTTTGCCGCGTGGCCGTCGGCGTCGCCGTCGTACCGGGAAAATTGACGTCACGTGACGTCCACACCAATTCAATTCCCCGCTAAATTTAACGGAGAAATTCAGTTTCTTCGTCTGGTTTAGCGGACAAATGCAGTT
Organism: Ixodes persulcatus; assembly: GCA_013358835.2. NCBI lineage: Eukaryota > Metazoa > Arthropoda > Arachnida > Ixodida > Ixodidae > Ixodes > Ixodes persulcatus. The sequence continues at coordinate 2,461 of JABSTQ010004981.1, forward strand.
TCACTGCTAGATTTAGCTTAGGCTTAAACACGTTCGAGAGCCACTAAATAAAAAAAATGCAATTTGACTAAAAATTGTCGCTCTGTCTGCACGTAAAGAAAGCACATGTGCAAGTGCAAAGAAAAAATGAAAGCCGTTTACAACTCCCTGTAATGCCGAATTGGAGCGCAGCTCTTGAGAAGGAGGAGGAAGGGAAGGGTACTCAGGGGAGGGTGTACCCCTCCTCATCCTCCTCCTTCTCCTCCTCCCCTCACCCTTCAATCTCCTCCGGGGGGTCACGTGACCTCGAAGGGAGAGGGGGGTCACGAGACCTCGGGGGAGGAGGGGGAGGGGGGGTCACGGGACCCCTCAGGTCACGTCATCCCCCGGGGTCACGTGACCTCGGGGGATGACGTGACCTGAGGGGTCACGTCGGGGGGAGGGGGGAGGGAGGTCACGTGACCCCCCCCCCCGAGGGTCACGTGACCCCGGGGGGGGGGGGGCTGGCGCGTGCATTATGGGATATTTCCTATAATGCACCGCGCGGTTACGCCGACGCTCTAAAACAGCCTGCGATCGGCGGGTTAGTAGACTCGATCGGATGCGATTGCCGTGATTTATTAGATGGAAGTAAAGAAAGCTAAACAATATTCCGGTTTCGAGTCAACTCAAAAGGCAAGAAGAGCACAATTTCGCAACCTACGTTATTGATTTCGTCGGGAATTACAACTCTTGTTTTATTTTTATTTCTTTTTCCACAAATATGCCGTTCATAATTTAAACTTTTTATTACGATTCCTAAGGATCATTTTTAATCCAACAATAAAAAACATCCATGATTATGTTGTCAGTGGTACTTTAACAATTATTTTATTACCTGTAGCCAGCAGGACCTCGAAGGTGTAATCATGCCATAATCAATTGTACCAATGTGTGCCCCTCTACGAAATTCGCATCCATTTATCTTACCTTAATGTTGGCAAGCAACAAAGTACGGCCTATTCTGGGAAGGAAATGCCACGCTTTATTTACATCCGTTTTAACTCGGGTGGGCGGTAGCGTCGCCAGCTTATAGATAGCCAGCCAGTCAAATGTATACGTCGGCTACGATGTATCTTATCACCGTAAATAAGCCGGAAAAATTGACGCCTGCAGGTAAAAAACCTCAAACTTTTACCGAATGTGCATTTAGGTGGCGCATTTTATCTTGTAGCATATAAAGAAGGCATTCCTCCCTTCATGGGAAAATATAATATGAGACCATCACACCCGCCAGTGTCGACGGCGGACGTGCTCGCAGATTTCCGAGTCAGCGATCGTTGTAATCTGTGGCGCTATTTTAAGATATTTGCAGCGGGCCGACTTTAGAGTGCATCCTGTGCTCGCTGTACCCATCGGAGGATGGCGCCACAAGATACAACCATCACTAACTCGGTTGTCTGCGAGCATGTCGGCCGTTGTCCCTGGCAAGTTTATTGGTCCCCTTTCTCAAAGGAAGAAAGCTTCACTTTCAAATTTGTCCGAGTAAACTGCTCCAGCTAACTGCACATTAGATGAACGTTTCAGCTTTCTATATGTAGGCATACTCGTTTGTTTGTTTGTTTTGGCTCCTTGTACAGCGATAAGATTCACCGCGGTCACCCAATACAGGAACTCGTAGATTAGCAAAATGGTCAAAGACGTGAGCCATAACAAATTTGAGGTAACAACATTCATGATCTTGCATTTCTTTCTGTTCTCTTAGCATGGCGTTGCACCGTAGTCTGATCAGTGTATCTATGTTGTTTTTATGCAACCGTGACGTACGTAATTTATATCAGAAAATAAGTATTATGCCGCACCTCGAAACAGCAATAACTTCTGCGCTATTTCTTCAAATCAAATCAAATCAATCGATCAAATCTTTTTATTCTACAGAAATTCTGTAATTCCCTATGAAAACCACGCCCGAACACAAACCTCTCCCCGAACTCCGGTCATCAAAGACGTCCCGTCACGTTCGCCCGGCAACAGATAGCGCCATACAGTAGTATCGCATACCCTCGAGCCGAAATAACTTCGGGATCAATAAGGCACATAGCGTAACCCCTGTAAACAGCTACGCCCAGCCCCGACTCCGTCTATAAAACACCAACAGCTAACTCCAGATACGAAAAGAGAGGGCGCCACTTCTAATCATCTACACTTATCGGAGTAACGTTTTGCACCCGCAACGCTCTCCCTCTGCCAGAAGGCCACGAATCCTTCACTCCATTGCGCGTATCACGTTCATCGGACGCAACATGCACACCAGACCAGCCTCCTTCGCTACTTTCTTCTCCGTAAGTAATAACCCGCGTAAATCAAGCAGAGAAGCCGCATCGCCCGACCCCCGAGACCGCAAAAACGCACAAAAGAACCCTTCCTCTGAACGCCAGCAAGTACAGCAGACGCTGACGGCAGCAACAGGGCCCAGGCATCGGCAACAGCATTCATCTCGCGGAGGAGTGAGCGAAATTACGCTCGGTCCGGCGAACACAGCCGAGGGGAAAGTGAAGGTGTGGGTGATGCCATCGGAATTCCGAGGGCGTACAGAGATGGCGACACTTGGAGAGGGAAAAGAAGCTGTAATGGGAGACTCGGCGTCTCTCCTTTGGTAGTGGCCGCTTTTATTCCTTACCGACCGTCGAGAGCTTATAATCACCCTATCACATAATGTATCGTACCGAGAAGAAAGAAAATAAACACAATAATTTTGGAGGGGATGGAAGGAATGTTTCTTGCTGACTTGTGTCTTTTCCACTGTGTCTGCGTAGCATTATCTGGGGTGTCTAGTTACGCAGTGACGTGGAGACCATTCCATCAGCTGGCGAGCAACTTGGTGGATTAGCACTGCTGGTGCCTGGTAGCGTGCATGTCTATGTTCAGAGCGCAGCTCTTACGCGACCGTCCTCGCATATAGCGGCGTCGGGGTAACCGCTATATGCGGGAACGGGCGCCTAAACGCTCTGTTATACTCTGGCGTTCAACGCAGCGAATGTGGGCCGTAGCGCAGAACGTGCGCCTCTCATTGGCCGGCAGGCAGGAACTCGATATCTGCGACCAATCAGCATCCATGTACGCTGCGCTACACCGCATTTGCTAAGCTCGATGTCATACCAAACAGAATCTTAAGAGTTCCCTAGTATGTAACACTGCCCGCGTTGCACGCTAGGCTGTCTCAGAATTACACACCAATTCAGTTTCCCGCTAAATTTAGAGGAGAAACTGAATTGATGCGTAGACCTGCAACGTGCTGTTGCAGCTTTACACAAATAACAAACAGGCGCCTGCGCGCCTGTGTGTTATCGTGTGTGCTCTGCCTAGATACACCAGAGCATCGCCCTTGCTTGTTTACTTCGTTCCTGCTCCTATAACCTGACAATTGACTGTTTCAGTGCAGTAAGCCCTGCGGCACGGCTGACGTCTGTCGTATTTTGCACCAGCTTATAGCAATGGCGACGAAGATGTGGGAGTGCAATGCAGTTTGGACGTGCACCACGACAAGACTTCTGGAAACTAATCAGCACCTACGAAGGACCACTAAATGGTCACGTTCAAGGCATCCACTTGCGGCAACGACTAGCGAACAAGAGGCTAAGATGCAGAGCAGTTTTGTTTTCATGCACCTTCCTGCATTTTCCCCGGAAAAGGACAACCTGAAAGTGTACGTAGAACGCTTCGAAGAATTCGCATCAGTAAACAAGGTTGACAACGACACGAAGCAGCAGGTATTCCTCACACTTATTGGAGACGCCGCGTATATCACGCTTCGAAGTTTCCTGTTTTCGAAGACGCCAGCTGAACATAGGTACGACGATGTCGTGAAGATCCTTCTAAAGCACTTCGCTCCCAAACGTTCGGTGTTGGTGGAATGATACAAGTTCTACCGAAGGGATCAACGCCAAGGTGGAACCATCAGTGAATATGTCGTCGAAATCAAGAAGTAGGCAGCCAGGTGTGATTTCGGCACGATTCTGGAAGAGGCTCTGCGAAGCTGTTTTATCGTGGGATTCAAGAACGACGCCATCCGCTGCAAGTTAATTTCGAGGGAAGATGGCAAGGACCTCAGCTTCGACCGGGCCTACACCTCAGCCTTGGGAGTGGAAGTTGGTCAAGGACATCGCAAGGAATTGCGGTGCTCGAATGAAGCGACAGTCAGTATCGCCTATAAAAAATGTTTTTGACTTCTTATTGAAAACGTGTTGACATTTTTGACTCTTATTTCTTTCTTTTGACTTTGACTTCCTGTTGACACGGTCAACAGAAAGTTCGTTTGTTTTGTGTTGGAACTTTTCTGATAAGTTTCTTTAGCCTGAGAAATAAATCTCTTGACTTTCTATTACCTTTACATTGATTCTTTTCAGCTAATTTTCTGTTGACAGTTTAACGAGAAGGACTGCAAACGTTCTGTTTACTTCGCGATGATAATGTCCAGTTGACTCTTTGTAGCCAGTGTCAATAGAAAAGCGACAGAAATTCTGTGTAAAAACTTCCACGTCGGTCTAGAAGACGACGAAACAGCTGACAGAACAAGCCAAGGCTCGAGCGCCACCGAGAACCATTACGAGCGGGGGGAACGAGCCGGCTACAACCGTCTTTCTCCTAGCTTCGATGTACCTTTTCTGACTGTAAATAGTGTACATAAAGTTGCTATCGATTTAAACAACATAACGTTCAGAAGTTCTTCTAAATGGTGCCGAAACCCGGGAACGAGACGCAACGAGAGGAACCTGGACGAGGAAACTACCGAATCTTCAGCAACTAACGCAGGACTACTGATACGTTCCATTCAAGTCGGCTGACTACTACTCATGGATCGTCTTAAACTGAAACGGAAGGCACTGCGAAGCCAACTGACAAGGCTGATACCAGACATCGACGCTGCTCTTCAACGTGATCCAATCATCGAACGGGATATCGAAATCCTCAGGCAACGATTGGGTAGTCTGCATACTCAAATGACCGAAACAGATGTCGCCATCGAGCCTTTCTTGGGGGACGACGCGGAACAAGAATACACCCGTGCATTCGAGTACAACGACCGCGCCGTCACCTACCTGGCTCAGCTGGACTACTCAACCCGAACTCTACAACAACGAACACCGACCGAGACAACAAACCCTGGAAACAGTGCAAGAATCGGAGAACCGACGAGTACCTTAAAGGTAAAGCTTCCCAAACTTGAGCTTCTCAAGTTTAACGGCCAACAGCGACACTGGCAACCGTTTTGGGAGCAATTTCAGCAAGCGGTTCATCACAACGAGGCACTAACAGCTTGCGACAAGTTCAATTACTTGAGAACTTCGCTAACGGGAGACGCCGCTGCAGCAATCGTCGGACTCCCATCAACGTCCATCTGCTACAAGGATGCAGTAGACATCCTTATTAGCCGATTCGGCAACGAGAAACGGCTCATACAAGATCATATGGAAAAGCTACTGGACCTTAACCCGGTACCTTCTGCACAAGACGTACGTGGACTTCGAGGTCTTTATGATAATGTGCAGGCCCATGTACGTGGACTCAAGTCTCTCGGTGTGAGTGAAGAATCTTACTCTTCGATGCTACATCATCTCCTAGTGAGACTCCTTCCTTCAGAGATAATGCTTCACTATAACAGAGAGGTGATTCGACAGGAAGGGAACGCCCAAGAACAAAATGAGGAAGGAGCGCGAGCGCGAGTTCCTAGAGAACAGCCAGCAGCGCTAACATCGTTACTCCAAGCCTTGAAGATAGAAATCGAAAGTCGTGAACAAACGTATACACCTGCGAGATTGGAGCACCCTCTGACAAAAAAAAACGAATGCACTGGCAGGAGGTAAAAGATATCCTGATAAGCAGAACATTTGTAAACCATCATCGTCTGCACTACTTCAACAAACGGATCTCAGAACACCGTGCTTCATTTGCAAATCTAAAGAACACAAGACGGAAGAGTGCACTTCGACAGTTTCACTGGAACAAAAGAAGTTGATGCTACAGAAACACGGCAGGTGTTTTCGCTGCACCCTTGTGAACCATATGTCGAAGAACTGCCGAAGAAGAATCACATGTAAGCACTGCCGAGGCCGACACGCTTCCACGATGTGCGACCCTAAATTTAAGAACGGCGGACAAAAAAATGTCGCTGGCACAGCTCCGTTACAGCTAAAATCAACGACTGAGACTTCGGACCAAAGGATAGTGCTGTTACAAACGGCCGAAGCGTGGGCTTCTGGAACCAAAAACAAAGCGATGGCTAGAGTATTGTTTGACGGCGGTAGCCAGAGATCCTTTATAACCGAAGATTTATCTCGGAGACTGGGCTGCAATGTTGTGGGAAGCGAACGACTTGCAGTAGGGTATTTCGGTGGACATAACCAGGAGAAGAACTTTCGAAGGGTCTTCATTACTCTGCAAAGCAAACACGATGGATATACTTACCACCTTGAGGCTCTTGAAACCAGCTGAATTATGCTATCGCTGTTATCGCTAACGACGACAATTCCAACCATATCGACATTCTAATCGGCGCTGAACATTATTGGGATTTTGTCACTGGACAAGTCACGAAACTCAACGGCAATATCAAAGCCATCGAGACGTCGTTTGGATGGACTGTGCACGGTCCCATGAGCCTAAGCTCCACAGTGTTACAACACTCCCAAACGGTCGCACTCAGGACGTCAGCGATAACGAGGAACACCGAAAACCTTCTACGAAAATTCTGGGATCTGGAGGCTATAGGAGTCAAGCAAGACGAAAGCGATAGTTCGAACAACTCCGTACTAACGTCCTTTGAAGAAACGATAACGAGCAACGGAGAACGTTACGAGGTATCCCTTCCTTGGAAGCCTTTGGTACACCTACAGAACAATAAGGAAGGTGCTGAAAAACGACTGATGCAACTCACCAGAAGGCTCAGACGTAATGAAAAGATTCTGTCTGCGTATGACTCAGCCATAAGAAAATATGGAAAAGAGAGTATGGCGGAGAAAGTAGAAAGCGAAAACAGTGACGGTGTCACCTACTACATGCCACATCAAGCAGTAGTCAAGGAAAGTCGAACAACCAAGCTCCGCGTAGTTTTTGATGCTTCGTCGTATGGCCATCGATCGAAGTCCTTAAATGAAAACCTAGAGAGCGGCCCAAATCTGAATGCTGACTTAGTGGGACTACTTCTAAACTTCAGGACACATAAAATTGCTCTCGTCGCGGATATCGAGAAGGCATTCCTGCAGATTTCTATCAACTGCAAGGACAGAGATGCCTTGCGTTTTCTGTGGTTTGAAAGCAAGCCAGAGGCAGACCATCCACTTCCAAAAATCGAAATCTGGAGAATGACGAGAGTCCCGTTTGGCACGACGTCAAGTCCCTTTCTCCTAGCAGCGACAGTTCAACATCACCTGAGACTCATGAACCCAGAGTACCCTGAAACCACTGAGAAACTTCTGAAATCGATCTACGTTGATGACATATTAACGGGTGCGGACAACGAAGAACAAGCTCTACAGATCTACTCCGAGACGAATGGAAATTTTAACCTCGCCTCCATGAAACTGCACAAATGGTCGTCCAACTCTCCAGAAGTTTTAAAGAAAATCAACGAAGACCAGGGTCAACAGGTATCGCTAGGAGAGTTGCCAGGTATCGTCAAAGTACTTGGACTCACGTGGACACCAAGCTCCGACGTATTGTCATTTACGTCGGACAACGTCGTCAACTTTTCTGAAAGCCGAACAGACACCAAGCGAGCCGTATTACAGACAACGGCAAGAATTTACGACCCGCTTGGGATGCTGGTACCCTTCACTATACTTGCAAAACTTTGTTTCCAACGACTCTGGCGTATGAACATCGATTGGGACAGCCCGTTGATCGACGATATACTAGAAGAGTGGAATCGATGGTGTGAAGGACTTCCCCTTCTGGGTCAAGTGGCTGTACCACGGTTCTACAGAAATCAAATGACTGAACCAGCCCAAGGAACGGTACTACACATTTTCGCGGATGCCAGCACTGTGGCGTATGGTGCTGTAGCATACCTGTGCACAACGGGCATATCAGGTGAAACATGTTCAACCTTTATGTTCTGCAAATCACGAGTGGCTCCGCTGAAAAAGGTAACCTTGGCAAGACTAGAGCTCTTGGCTTGCCTCGTGGCTGCAAGAATCTATGATTACATCAAAACTCATTTTCAAGAGAAATTGAAGGAGACACATTTTTGGACGGATTCCATGATTGCGTTGTGCTGGATCCTTGGAGACGCCAACAGATGGAAGCAGTTTGTTCAAAATCGAGTGCGCGAGATCCATGCTATAACAAACCAAAACTGGAGACACTGTCCTGGAAAGGGCAATCCAGCGGACCTCATCACACGGGGAATATCTGCCGAGCAACTAATTACCAATCAGCTGTGGTGGAAAGGACCCACATGGATTACAATGAATGAAGCAACGTGGCCTCCGAGGACGATACCAAAGGAAGAATTCTCTTGTGAGTTGGAAGAGAAAAGTGCTGCGAACGTCTTGCAAACTGTAACACCAATTGAGCCGGCCATACTAGATGAAAACCACTGCAGTTCAATTCAGCGACTTCACCGAACTACAGCCTGGATCCTCAGGTTCACTCGCAAGCTGAGACACAAGAGTGACCGAAAAGGACCGCTGACTACGGATGAAATTCACGAAGCCGAGCTGTATTGGATTCGAAGAGTACAACTGGCATCATTCCAACAAGAAATTAAGTGCACGCAGCGAGCTCAAAAACTACCTATAGAATCAAAACTGAAGGACATGCCTTTGTTCGTCGATCAGGAGGGCCTGCTACGCGCTACTGGTCGACTACAACACAGCAACGCATCCTATAGCGAGCGACATCCAATTGTTCTACCAAAAGAACACCGGTACTGCCGGCTTATCGTGCTTCAAGAACACCAAAGACTCCTCCACGCCGGAGTGCACGATACTCTTGTACAACTGAGAGAACGCTACTGGATTATCTCTGGTCGGCAGTTGGTAAGACTGGTGATCAAGGAATGCGTTATCTGCCAACGTTACAATTCAAGACCAGCTTCTGAAGTCACCGCACCGTTACCTCTCGATCGCGTAACGAAGGCCAATCCATTTGAGGTGACTGGGATTGATTTCGCAGGCCCCCTCTTCGTCAAAGGCAAGCCAAACTCACAAAAAGCTTACATAACCTTATTCACTTGCGCCGTGACCAGAGCAGTACACCTGGAACTCGTTGAAGACATGACAGGCAACATCCTTCTTACATGCCTTCCGACGATTTATATCAAGGAGAGGCATCCCACAAATAATTTATACGGACAATGCTTTAACATTCAAAAGAAGTAAGAAGGAACTGCACAACCTGTGGAACATTATTAGAGACGAAGAAGTCACGAATCAAGTGAGTTCCTTCAAGATTCACTGGAAATTCATCGTCGAACGGGCTCCATGGTGGGGAGGCTTTTACGAACGACTCGTCCGCTCGGTCAAGCTGTCGCTGAAAAAAGCCCTTGGCTGCAGGAGTCTAACCTCCGTTGAACTCTACACAGTACTGACAGAGGTAGAGGCTGTTATAAATTCACGACCCCTCACCTATGTCTACAACGACATAGGAGAACCAGAGGCATTGTCGCCAGCTAATTTCCTTATGGGAAAACGACCGACATCCTTTCCCACACTTGGACTTACGGAGGTTACCCACACTTCTGCAGATCAACTTCTTAAAATGTGGAAACACCGCGAAGAGGTTCTGGATAGATTCTGGAGAAGGTGGTCAACAGAATACTTACTGGAGACTAGAAATATGCAAAGAACCATCACCTCGAAGACCCACAACATAAAAGTCGGAGATCTTGTCCTAATCAAAGACAACTTACTGCCGAGACAGCGATGGCAGATGGGAACGGTTGAAGACGTTTCTATTGGAAGAGACGGAAAAATACGATCTGGTACCATCAGATTACCCGGCAGAGTATTTGTAAAAAGGCCCATCCAACTGCTCTTTCCCTTAGAAGTTTCTACCAAGTAAATGTAAAATGAACCAAGTTCATTTCGGGGGCAGTGTGTAAAAACTTCCACGTCGGTCTAGAAGACGACGAAACAGCTGACAGAACAAGCCAAGGCTCGAGCGCCACCGAGAACCATTACGAGCGGGGGGAACGAGCCGGCTACAACCGTTTTTCGGCTAGCTTCGATGTACCTTTTCTGACTGTAAATAGTGTACATAAAGTTGCTATCGATTTAAACAACATAACGTCCAGAAGTTCTTCTAAATTCTGTACACGTTTTATTGAGCATAGTACATCTTGACTAGATGTCAAAAGTCACTAAGTTTTTCAATAGTTTCTAACAAGGTGAGAGGGATCAGCTTCAGTTTTGCCGCCTCCAGCGCGAGCCTTTTACCCTTGACAACGTTTCGGTGTCTCGCGCACCTCGTGATCGCGCGCGCGCGCAGTCAAAGCACGACGGAAGGCATGGGGCGTGTGCTGGAGGCTAGGTGTTCGAAAGACACGCCCTGCCGTTTTCACATCGTAAGTGACCCTAGTGACTTTATTTACCTTATTAAACTAGTCACCTAGTAAATAAAAGCAAAATAACTATTTTAAAGCGGAGCAACTGCCTCGACTATCTTAGTCCTGAGGTGTGCTATGCAGAGAAGCGGTGACATTTCTTCTAGGAGTCTTATTTGTGGATGTTGTTTTAGCGACAGTGCAAATTATTTTTAGTTGTAGCAATGCTTTTTAGCAACAAATAGAGTCCACATTCTTCGAAACACAGTTTTTTTCTTTGACAAACTCCCGAGAAGGAGATTAGATACTTGGAACCTTCATAGGTGCTCAGGCGGTCACCGGCCAAATGATAACGTTCAGAATGTAGGCCCTATAAGGCGCCGGAGCAGTCCACGTAACTGGGATTCAGGTGATGAGGGCTTCAGGGTGTTTGGGTTTGTGTTCATTTCTAATGTGTATTTGTGGGATGTATCTAGTGCGCTCAAATACCACAGGCCCACCATTTCCTAATAAAATCTGAAATATATAAAAAATAAATATAGTGTTTGTTTGTGTTTTACGTTACGTTTACGGCAAACAATTAGGATCGGTATGGAAAGCCTTAGTAAGCCTGCGAAACTTTGTTGAATCATTAGCTAAGGTCTAAAGCATTTTTTTTATTGCCTGTAGTTTTTTAATTGAAAAGCTACACAAAAAGCATCTTGAAGGAGACAGAAAGTCAGTTTTTTATTAAAAAATGAAAGACGTTTACAATTGTCTGTAACGCTGAATTGGAGCGCAGCTCTTGAGGAGGAGGAGGAGATGGTATACCCCTCCTCCCTCTCCGTACACTAACCTTCTTCTCTCGTGCTTCCCTCCCATTTCGCAGAATATTTTCGCTAAATTTAGCGAAAAACTTTCCCCGCTCGATTTACCGGAACAATTTAACCGGCTAAATTCAAAGGAAAAACTATCCCCGCTAAATTTAGTAGAAAATATTCTGCGCTAAATTTAGCGAAAAGAATTCCCCGGTAAATTTAGCGGGAACATTTTACCGCTAAATTTAGCGGAACATTTCCCCCTTAGACATAGAGGAAACAATTCCCCGGTAAATTTAGCGGGAATTTTTTTCCGCTACATTTAGCGAGGACACTTCCCCGCTACATTTAGCTCTAAATTTCACTCTCGTAATGTCCCACGTGACGTCACGTGTGACGTCATTATGGGAAGCGTCCCATAATGCAACCGATGGTTACGGCGCCGCAGACGGCGACGCCGCTCAACCCGCAAACGGGCGCCTAAGAGCTGCGCTCTAAAAGTGGGACAATATTAAAACGAATGTCAACTGAAAAGCTGAAGAATGTCAGATGAAAAGTTGTTGACATTTTAGCACGTCTCCTTCACTAAATCCGTAATCGATATAGTTAAGCACCACAAATCGCTGGGCGTAATTTTCTCTGAGCACCTGTCGTGGGACCGCCATATTGATAATTTCGTAAGCAGGCTGTGCAGAGTCATTGGCGTTATTATAAGATACCGCTCAATATTGCGTGTTAACATTAAACTCATTATTTATCGTGCCCTTTTCCTGTCTCATATAAATTATTGTCACCTCGTGTGGGGCACAACAACAACTTCGAATTTAAACAGAATACTGTTACTTCAAAAAAAGATACTACGCATCATCGCGGATGTACACTACCTATATCACACTGAACCGCTGTTCGAAAAATTCAAGATTATTGCCATTACAAATATGCACGTGTATGGTAGTTTGTATACTTTCCTTTTCGGAACAAATTAATTAATTGGATTTCTTCGGCGCACCTCAAACTTGGATAAAAAGGAAATCTCGATCAGTATGCGCCGCTCTGAGACATGGTAGGGTCCTCATTTCCGCACGAATCATGCTTTACAATCCCTTCGCCATATATTACCTTGTCTACTCAACAGGTACCATCTAGGAAACAAAGATATATACTCCCTCACTAGAGCTGATTTGTATATGTGTTTTATCTAACGCGGGTGTCTCTGTATGACATTTTTCTTTTTCTCGCTTTTGCATAATATTCTTGCTACAGAACGTTCCTGCGCTCTCACTTGTTTACTTTGTTTATTGTTACTTAAGCTCATGCCTAGTTGGTAAGAGAAACTCTATATGCTGTATAACGAGTCTTTTCAATGTATAACACTTTTCAGCCAGATTGATATGCTTGTTTTGCTTTAGGGCCTCAGACCCCGTCAAGTTACTATATGGTAGCTTTTTGTCTGGAGGCCCGCCAAAGTAAATTTCTTTAAATAAAGATTTCATTTCATTTTATATACTCTGATGACTTTCTTGAACAGTCTTTTAAAAAAAACAAAAAAAACCACCACCGTTTCTTTTTGTTTTTTTGTTTTTGATTGTCTGGTCCTACGTACAAGCAGGATACTGCTTTTGTAGGCCAGCATTATTTATATGTATATGTAAAGTGAATAAAAACCATGTATTATTATTATTATTATTATTATTATTGTAAGGGACCAATGTCCAGGAAATCGTCAACTGGCAGCGAAAGTCCGCACCGAGGCAAGGTAAAATGAAGTGTCCTGCTTCAAGGACCCTTGTTGCGTGTACTAGATGTGGTAGCGCACGTGACCCAAAGAAGTGCCCGCATTTCAAAAGCAAGGGTTTTAAATGTTCGAAAGCGGGGCACATTTCGAAAATTTGCGAAACTAAAGACAAATCTGTAGCAGCGGAAAACGGTAATTTAAATGAAACAAGCGAAAGGCACGAAAATATAAAAGTCGGAAATAATTCCATTTTAGGCTTCCGCAAAAATAATTATCCGTACTTCGCACGGCAACCGACTAAAACTACCTGTGCTCCAAACCAACCTCGGATATTTGTATGTGCGCGGTCACTCTTTTATGTTTCAAATGTTCGTGCTGTGCATTGTGCTACTGCTTTCATCATCGCCTCTACCCACTTGTGCAGTTCGTGGTGAGGCTCGTGACGGCTCTCAACGACCTCGCAGTGCCCCACCGCGAGGACGGTGACGTCAAGGCACAGCTTTAGGAAGACAGTGTCCAATGTGATGCATTCTGCCGTTTGTTTAGGCACCGTATCTGACAGCTCTCGGCAGCAGAAGCATTCGCATTCTATAGGCATCACCGTGCAGCGGTCGCAGTTGTGCCTGGATTGCTGGTCTCCTTCCAAGCGCGTTTCTGAGCTGCGCGTGTATGACTTGCATGAGAGTAAGTGCAACGTGAACGCTCACCAGTCTGTGCGTCCTACTCGCCGAGGTGGCTCCGGTGGTGGAGTTGAAGGAGGCGAACGAAGAGCGTCGAAGTGCTTCGCCAGCACTTTATCTGCGCTTTCTTGGCGTGTCCTCATATTGCATGACGTCCTGATCCTCATTTCTCTTCAAAATTCGAAGCTCTAACGCCGATAGGTCCGGTAAATTTATCGGCTACGACAAACTCAGCTGGGCTGGATAATGACGAACGCACACAGCTACAACCTCGCAGAAGCGGCCATTAAGCTACTCGCAGCCGACTGGAGGCTCCTCGCTCCGATCCCTGAAAGTTAGCCAACCGCGCCAAAAAGCCAACTTTTTTGCTTCTTTTTTGTTCTTCTATTTTTCACAAATTTTAATTGTAAGTAACTTTTAAGTTATACCAAATTAAAAAAAAAAATAAAACTTTCTTGCTGTTTCTACGCTTAATGAGTTATGTTACAGAGGAAATTTCAAATTCGTCTAGAAATTGTTGGAGTATCCTGTTAAATTTTAGTTTTTTTGAGAAATAAAATAACAAATTTTTACTGGGAATTAGTTTCCTGTCTATATTTACACTTATAAAATAAACACGGAACCCTCTAAATAAAATGATAACTAAATAAACTTTGTAGCTATGTTTAAGGCGCTGTCTGTCCCCATTTTTTCCCGCCGACTGTATTAGAGTTTTTTTTCACGCCGGGTCAGAGTTCACCATCAAGCACAGATAATATGCACGCGCACTTGTTTCGAAGTGTTCTAAGATACCAAAAACATAAAGGCAGAATAAGGCCCCAAGTACAAGGACCGGGTGAAACGAGCCACGCGGGACAAATCAGTCTTCATTAGCTGGCTTAAAGTAAACAATGCGTTACTAATTGTGGTATGCCGTTTACCGTATTAAAGCAGCCCCGAGGGAGTGAATATACACTTAATTTCACACGCGAGCGCGGTAACATAAAAATGCAAACACTTAGTTTTCTGGAAATACAATTATGTTTTCCAACGCGCAACATTAAATTCGCTCGCTTAACTAGAAAATACAAAAATCAAGCACCGCCTCACAAACAGGCATGAAACGAAAGTGGGCCTCCTAATTTATATTCTCGCTTCCCTTGAAATCATAAACAAACCCCGTTCGGTAACCGACCGTTAATCCAAAAAAAATTTCTCGCAGCCAGTGGGCAGCTCAAACAAAGACCTCTCCGCCAAACTGCTCTCACAAAAACTGTCGCTGAATCGAGTGGGTGCTTTTGCATCACCGCCGGCGATCACAACTTGACGTACCAGAAAATAGACGACTCGAAATTCGAATAAACTTGTAAAGGAGGATGGAATATAAATTCGAATTCGCAACAGACGCGGGCTTCGGTGTAAATTCAATACGTGTTCCCTCTACGCTATCCGCGTCGTCTTCTGGCAGCCACCGTCATTTCGCTTCCCGACCGCGTTCACTAAATCGACCCCACTGCTGTGCGTTTCGCGGATGTAATCTTCCGTGAGACCTCTCCGCGGTTTTCGTCCCTCGCACTTTCTCTCAAGACCAAAAAGTGTGCAAGTAAGAGCAAAAAGAGAGCCTGACTAGTTGACGAATGCGCACCAGCTTGCGTTCGTGGAACTTTTGGAATCCTAGAGTTTGTGTTGCTCTCCCTTCAAAGCCCGGGGGATACCTAAAATTGGAGAGCGTCGCGGATATGGAGATGTCATGCACTCTATTATGTTCTTTATTTCTGGAGCGTGTCTATATTATATAAAATATGCTTATTTCGCAAACTCGACTTTTGCTTCCGACTTCGAGATAAGAAAGTGAACCGCAAATATTCATATCAAGCTCTTGAGCATATTCGGCAAACGCGCCTTATATACAATGACAAAATGCATCCAAATTTACGTGTTAATGTGGTTGGCTGTATGGAACTCTTCAAAGAATAACTCTCAAAGCTTTACTATAGGCACCACCAGATACTGAGAGGTTTCATGCAGTAGCGAGTTGTGCCAAATAACATTATATTAAGCCGGTTTGTGTTGCACTGAAAAAACTTTAAAACAATTTTAGCAGGGGTAATCGGTGGCCGCAACTGTGAAATCGCCACAGGCGGCGGTGTGTTCGCGCGAATCAACTAGAGATGCTAAACTGCAGAGAGGGTCCACGTCTGACCATGGGGAGCGTTTGCACTTTAATGGCGGACACCTCCTGCGGAGATCAGACGCAAGTGCGCATGCGCTGTGTTTTCGCGTGGCGGGGAGGAAAGCAGGCGGAAAGGCGGAGACATTTGCAGACGATCGCAGTTTTTGTCACCTCCTCGCAGCTCTTATTGGAAATGCGGCTAATAAACAGCTTGACACCCATCAAGCAGTTTGAAACCCTCTGTAATACAGGCTCTCTATAGTATAAACAAAGAGCGGGAGTAGTGGGGCCGTACCCTCTATTCAGTCTCGGGAGTGCTTCAACATTCAGTAATGTACACAGAGAAATTATTTTACTACATGGATACTGCGTCCTCTCAGCAGAATAGACGCCGAATGTGGCTGGCGTGTGCCGAACGTTCCATGATCGCTCCACGGCAACTGTAATATTGTGACATTTACTTGTACGAACGCGGGAGGATACTTAGCAAGACGCCTGAGAATAATGTGCCACGACCCTCGTCTCTTAGGCCGGCAGTGTCTATAAACAATCACTGCCAGTTTTTAGTCTGGAAAACCTCGAATGACGGTAAAACGTCGAAGAAAGCAAGATATTACCGCCGTCGTCAAGCCGGCGTAAAAAGATCCCGTGCGCACGGTCATATGCGTGGCCGGGTATAGCATTAGGCAGACGAGCAGTTCTCCAAAAGCGCGCTGCGAGAATGGCTGCTGTCTAATGACTTCTCCCGTGCCTCACAAATGGCACGCCTCAGACATTTTAAATTCGATATTAATTGCAATGGTACTCTACACAGCAACGCTTGGTAGACTGGTTCGCAGAATCATCTCCTCACTCTCCTCTGGGCCGTTCTGATGCCCGTGCTCGTTGTTCGTTCCCGGCGTCGTTGGCCGTCGTTTCCACGAGGACGATTACCTTTCCCACTTCAGTGGCACTTGAAGCGGTGCCCTTAGCTGCGCACTCCGCTTCGTCAGCGTTCATATCGAACACCCTTGTATTTTCTGACGTAACTGGCTCGATGGCACTCGCGTATATTTTTACGCAGTCGCTGCCTTTATGTCCAAAACGTTGGCCCTTCGCACACTTCGGGGCAAAACACCTGCAGTGCATATGTCTTGTGTGTCGGCATCGTGGAGGAAGAGGACATTGCCGCCATTAGCAGCGCGGTTGATATGACGTAGCGTCAACACGTGTGCCTTTCTTCAGATTCATGCGAGTGATTCCGGTGCTTGACTCGATACCTTTGAAATCCCTTGCACGCCAGGTCTCCCTCCTGTTATTGGTCATCCTGTTGTAGTGCTCGATAGCAGTGCGGACCGCGAAGCCTGGGACGTAATATGCAGCCATATACGTACATGTACGTAACGCGTGACTAGTAACTAGTTACTTCTACCTAGCTACTTTTTTCGGCAACGAGTAACGTATCTAGTTACTTTTTAAAAAAAAAAGGAGCGAGGAACACACTTAGTTACTGTTAAGACCATGTACCGACTCTATTGAAAAATCCACCAGACCGGTATGGTGTGTCCTAGTGTTTGCTGGTGTAAACATCAGACCGGCCTGGTGTGTTCTGGTGCGCACATCAAACCAGCCTAACGTTTTCTGGTGGGCACACCACAACACGTTAGGCTGGTGTGATGTGCGCACCAGAACACACCAGGCCGGTCTGATGTGCGCACCAGAACACACCAGGCCGGTCTGATGTGCACACCAAAGCACACTAGGCTGCTCTGATGTGCACACCAGAGCACACTAGAATGGCTTGATGTGCACACTACACCACACCAGACTAGTCTAATATCCACACCACGGCACACTAAACAGGCCCGACATGCACACCAGGGTGCGTCTGGTGAGCACGCATTACGGATATATGTCTGGTGTTGAATGAAAACATGTTTTCTTGTAAAATGAATAAGATGTATAGAGCTCAAACACCACATTTGATTTTATAACGTGTTTATTTGAAGGGGCGATGCAACGATTCAGTTTGAATATGTACTTTGCGTAACCATACTGACACAGTGTAACAAACGTTTATCCATACGCTCCAGCCTGATGCACAGCATAGAGGTTTGTCTCGTCAACAATCGTCAGCAGCTTGTCATCAATGAAAACTTGGAAAATATTTCATTGGGCCAACAGAGGGTTCCGCTGCAGGCTCCACAAAACACCGGTCTTACTTTTGCCAGTCAAAAGCTTGCGGCGGTGACCTTTGTTTCTTTCTTGACGATGACAGAACTGGACAGGCGGGCGTTCCGCCTTCAGTTTCGTTATCGCTTGGAATTTCTGTTGTTAGGCCCTTCGTTGGCAAGTTCTCCTCGTCACCGTCACTTACTTCACTATCACTAGATTCCGCATCGGACACTGTTCCACTTTACGGAATAAAAACCAGACAGGGACGATCGCGACTCCGTGTCTGGTAGAAAGATCCCGATGGAATTTCCATCGGGCAGCAGTAGAATACGAAACCTAAAAGAAAAGAGCACCACGTCAAATTTTATCAGTAAACAGGTCAACATAGAGATGTACTAAACCACACCAAACAGGAAGCTTTCTCCCGACAATTACAGCTGATTCCTCGTGCATAGGTATGTAAAATTCAGATTGAACGCCCGCCCCTAAACTATCGCCCAACCTATTTACCTGGCTAAACATTTATTGGCTTAAAACTACCGAAACACTGCCAAACCCAAATGAACACATGGATCTCTGCTATCACAGATATCTTCACAACATGCATCAAAAAGCACGGATTGCTAATACTTACAGTGCAGGCTCTAACCGTGGCTCCACTATTGCCATCATTGCTTCCAAGTGTGGCCACTTTATTAATGGGATGTCGGAGAGACCCGCACCGCTTTTTCATTTTGTTTTGATAGTCCTCTTTATGTTGCCATAGACGTCTTTTAAGTTTTAAATTTTTGTTGTACGTTGAATACTGAAACAAAAAACGTGACGTTGCTGCTTACAAGGAGGTACATTATTTTCACCATGATGTGCAAACTGTCTGAAACCTGATCATGGTAAATTTATCAGTGGTCCGTGCAGTAGTTTTAAGTTTTATACACATGTAATGCTAACAGAAATGGTTTTATGCACCCCTGCATGCTGGGAAATACTGACGAAAATGTATATCCAATACAGGGTAATCTCGAAGGCGGGTCGGCCTTTAAATCGACTGCATAAAATGGTTTCTGAACAAATCCCGATGTAATTTAGTATGGAGTTGTAATAATATGGTGCATTTTCTAAATACAATTTTGAAAAGACTACCTTACCTCAGTAAAGAATAAAAACAAAAACTGTGTTTTTCCTATTTATTTATTTTTATTTCGATACCTTCAATGCCACACGGCGTTACAGAAGGGAGTGGGGGAAAAACAAAAGTACAAAAATAGAATTCATCACATATTAGTTAACATAATAGTTTTCAATGGCAGACTTGAATGCAGGAGCGTCTGTGATTGTGGCGATGGAGGTGGGCAGGTGGTTCCAGTCATTAGTAGTCCTTGGGATAAAAGAATCAAAAAAGTGCTTCGTGCGACTGAAAGGCACGTTGACTTTATGGTGATGATCATTTCGATGGGATAGATATGATGGTTCAGAAAAGAGCTCTTCACTTAGATGCTGGTTGCGATGATAAATTTTGTGAAATAAGGACAAACGAGATAATTTTCTACGCAATGAAAGATTCGGAAGATGTAAAGTTAGTTTCATGGATGATACACTTGAAAAACGTGAGAAATTAGACAAAATAAAACGTGCGCCACGATTCTGTACAGATTCAATTTGATTAATAAGAAATTCATGGCCTGGGTCCCACACCGAACTCGCATACTCGAGCTTAGATCTAACTAGGGTCTTGTACAGTAGTAGTTTTAATGATGAAGGAGCCCTTGAGAAGTTGCGACGTAAGTAACCTAGCATGCGATTAGCATTATTAGCAATAAAATTAATGTGAGTTTGCCAGGAGAGGTCAGATGTTATATGAACACCTAGGTACTTGTACGATGTCACCTGTTCAAGAACAGAACCAATGTTATATTGAGGAGGGTTAGTACAGGCAGTTTTGCGTGAAATTCTCATTACTTTACATTTATTGGCATTAAGGCGCATTTTCCAGACGTCACACCAGTTAGTAATTGAATTAAGGTCAGTCTGAAGAAAGGACGTATCAGTGTCAGAATGGACTACACGATAAATGACACAATCATCTGCAAACAACCTTATGGATGACTGGACATTGTTAACGAGGTCATTTATGTATATGAGGAAAAGAAGGGGGCCGAGGACGGAACCTTGCGGCACACCCGAACTAACTGGGCAGGGAAGAGAATCTGAGTTGTTTGCAGATACAAACTGTGTTCTGTTAGAGAGAAAATTTTCGATCCATGCAAGAATGTTAGAGTCAATGTTTAGTTTTTTTTAATTTT
The DNA here is from genome assembly GCA_013358835.2 of Ixodes persulcatus. Lineage (NCBI taxonomy): Eukaryota > Metazoa > Arthropoda > Arachnida > Ixodida > Ixodidae > Ixodes > Ixodes persulcatus. The sequence goes on from JABSTQ010004981.1 coordinate 22,780, forward strand.
AAGCAGAGCAGTTGGTGAGGGACTAAATCAAAGGCTTTCGAAAAATCAAGAAATATGCAGTCGATGGAAAGATTATTGTCTAGAGCATAAAAAAGATCGTTCGTGAAACAAACCAGTTGCGTTTCACATGAGAATAATTTACGAAAACCATGCTGACGATTTGTGAAAAATGAGTTGGATTCAAGAAAGTTAACTAGGTTAGAATAGATGATATGCTCTAACATTTTACATGGGACACTAGTTAAAGATATAGGCCTGTAATTAAGAGGAGAGTGAGCATCACCTGATTTAAACAAAGGCACCACCTTACCCACCTTCCAATCGCTGGGCAACAAACAAAGATCTAGGGACTGCGAGAAAAGTTTAGATAGTACTACAGAAGAGTGCATTTCAGTGTTTTTAAGAAATTTAGAATTAATCCCGTCGGTTCCAGATGAAGAAGAAACTTTCAAATTTTTTATTAAACTAAGCACACCAATGCAATCAATTATAACAGGATCCATAAGTGGAAAGGCTGCAAGGTCATATTCAGGGCAAGAAACAAAAGACAGTGGCATAAAAGACTGAGAAAACACATCATTTAGTAAAGATGAACATTCCGACCTTGGAACTGGGACTCCATTATGGTCGACTAGCGATATTACATTCTCTTTTTGTCCACCAATTATATTCCAAAATTTCTTAGTGTCATTTATCAATAAGGATGGTAGGGTATCATTAAAAAATATGTTTTTGGCTTTTTCCACTTCATTCTTAAAGAGGCTTGCAACATTTTGATATGCACACCACAAGTCAGGTTTATTGAACTGCTTTGCTTTGCGAAACAGTCGTTTCTTTTTATTTCGCAGGCGCTTTAAAGAAATAGTAAACCAAGGGGACCTGTTCTTGTACGGGATAATTCGTAGGGGTACGTATTTGTTTACAAGATAATTAACTTTGACTTTAAAAATAGACCAATTGGATTCTATAGTGCGATTAGAAAAATTCTGCATATATTCGTTTAGAAATTGGGCCAATTCATCATTGATGGCAGGGTAATTAGCTTTGCCGTAATCCCGTATACGTTTAGGCATACTCTTAAGGCGATGAGAATTGCCTTCAAGTGTGAAGTGAACAAAGCAGTGGTCACTCAGGCCTGGTGAAAAACTTACAGAATGAACGAGGTCAGGAGTAGTTGTGAGGATGAGATCCAATATGTTCGAACTTGACGAGGTGACCCTGGTAGGTTGAGTTATTAACTGAGAGAAATTAAAATCTGTGCACAAATTTATGAACTCGGATGTTTCACCGGAAAGGTCAGACGGAACAGGGCACATACCAGACCATAATATTTTTGGAAAATTAAAATCGCCTAATAAAAAAACTGGCGAGTGCGGAAATCTTACAACAAGGCTATTTAGAACGTCATGAAGTTGTGCACAGAAATTCAAGGAAGCGTTTGGTGGCCGATAACAGGCACAAAAGATCATGTCACGGTGATTAATGCGCACACACGCGCATACCATTTCCAAGCATGATGCATGAGAGACATGATAAGAGTGCAGATTTTCTGCGACGGCGATTAAAACACCTCCTCCCAATCTATTGGCGCGATCAGACCGATAAATATTAAAAGTCTTCTCGCACTCAAAAACTTCTTTGTCATCAATTTTGGCAGACAACCACGTTTCAGTTAGTATTATCACATCGGCACTACACGTGTCGATTAATGCTGACAGTTCATCTCGTTTGTTAACGACACTGCGGATATTTGAAAAAAGAAAAGAAATTTTACTAACGGGGATTACGGTGTTACGTGATAGTTACGATAATGGTACTTCATTGTCTACGACATTACTCGAATTTTGGTTTGCGTGAGCAGGTGATTCCTTGTTGGCGTATAATTCACAGACACTGTCTGATGAGGGACAATAGATGAAGCATTTTTTGTTGATGTACAACTTATTGTAGCGAATTGAAAATTGCTGATTACTAGCTTTCCCATATTCGAGCAGTTTCTTGCGCGAGGTTCGAGTGGAAATGCAGAAGTCCTCACCAACACTAAAACCAAACGACTTCAACTTTGCCCTGGCTGCCAAAATAGAATCCCTGTCCTTTGCATTTGAAAACTTTGCAATTACCGGACGGCATTTATTGGGAAAGAACTTGCCCAACCTATGAGCGCGAGAGATCGCTTGATCAGATAGTTGCAAGTTCAAAGCAGACGAAACCACTTCAATTATTTGTTTTTCTGACTCAGCCCACGACTCTGATTGTCTGTCAGGAAAGCCGTGGAAAATTAAGTTTTCACGCCGAGATCTGTCTTCATAATCATCTAAACGACGACTTAGAGCGACTGTTTCGTTCCGAACAGCGTCAGACACCGCGCTAGCCACATAAAGGTCCGCGGAGCTGTCCGAGGCAGCTATTTTTTCTTCTACGACAGTAAGCCGATCGTTTATGCTGGTCATTTGTCTCTCAAGATTCAGCTGAATTTCTTTCACTTCATTTATTTGAGACAAGACCTCAGCGTGGTTTTTGTCCATTTTGCAATGTAGTGCCCTTAGCATCGATGCTAAATCGTTAGAGCTTTTGCTGGGGTCCTCCTTAGGTGGGCCTGGATTCTGTTCGATATCACCCCCCAAAAGCAGTAGTTTCACAACATAAAGGCAATCACAAATAGTACCAAGAAGAACGTTTGGGCATGGCAAAAGCAGCAGATTAACATTGTTCGTGCGCTTACAATGCAACGAAGGGATGGGACTGACCTGCACGAGGAAATACAAGAGGGTTTGACGAGTCTGCATTTCTGCCGCTTGCACATGCCCACTGAAGTCCAAGGAAGACGGTCCGTGCTTTATAGGGTGCGGGAGTGTTGATGTCACTGACGATGAAGCCAAAGTAGCCGGGAAAGAGCACCGATGAAAATCGATGCCTTCAATCGACGAAGCCGGGCAGCATTGTTCCGGTGACGGGCCAAGCAGGGTCGGATGACTCTGCGAAGCTGACGACGTGCCATTGGAAGGCGGCAGCGAGCAAGATACGCAGGAGGATAGCACCTGCACGAGGAAATACAAGAGGGTTTGACGAGTCTGCATTTCTGCCGCTTGCACATGCCCACTGAAGTCCAAGGAAGACGGTCCGTGCTTTATAGGGTGCGGGAGTGTTGATGTCACGGACGATGAAGCCAAAGTAGCCGGGAAAGAGCACCGATGAAAATCGATGCCTTCAATCGACGAAGCCGGGCAGCATTGTTCCGGTGACGGGCCAAGCAGGGTCGGATGACTCTGCGAAGCTGACGACGTGCCATTGGAAGGCGGCAGCGAGCAAGATACGCAGGAGGATAGCACCTGCACGAGGAAATACAAGAGGGTTTGACGAGTCTGCATTTCTGCCGCTTGCACATGCCCACTCTTCACATGTAAACATGAAATAATGTTTTGGGCCTCTGTGGCGTTTATTTTGGCAAAATAAAGTGAATAATAAATAGGCCGCTCATTTTTCAGTCGTAATAAACGGTATTGATGTCAAGGAGGCTCCGCCTTACTACAGGCCAGCGACATCAGTGCCAAAAAGACGGCGTTATTTTGCATTGGAAAAAGTACTGTTCTTGGGCTTCACTGTACTAAATCCTAGAATGATAAGTTAAAAGACCAATTTGTGCACTCCCGCTGGCGGGTAGTCCCGCCTTCGAGAACACCCGGTAGATCGCGGGATGACAGGCCTTCGGAATAGCTGCAGCATAAAAGCTTTCCATTTCAAAAAAAAAAGAAGACCGCTAACTAAACATGCAACGTACACGGCACTCTCCTGTAGCGGCTCAACTATTTGGTGACGAGAGGCGCCAGTAGTGCAATAATCATTTCAATATGGGCCTGGGTCCCCCGGAAACGTAAAGTGAAAGGTGAGCGCGAAGTACGTACCTGTCATGCCGAAAATTGCAGCGATGGCCTTCCACGCCTGCTCCTTTTTGTCCCGATCTTTGTGATCGGGATCCTGCTTATCGTAGAGGTAAGGATACTCTCTGATAGCATTGATTAGGGCCTCTGGGCAGAACTCTGCGGGGGTCGCCGACATGTTTGTACCTCCCGCCCGAATGCACTGACCCAACTTTCCCGCGTTTCCCTCAAAACGAAATGCCGGATGTAAACAAACTGGCGGGTCACTTCCGGGGCACCGCTGATTGGCTCAGCCGCTCCGCGACTAGATCGCATCGCAAAAAAGTCGGGTCGAGTAGCGACTGCTCAAATCGCGTCGCTTTTTGCCCGCGATGGTCGCTTTTGCGATGAAAGTTATCGCGCGACTAGACATGCAGCGACTGTGCGAAAAAAAGATCGGTGCGACAGCCGACGCAGCGAGTGCGATCGCAATGTTTGGTTTCACATGCTAAACAACCGCGCGATTTCTGTCGGAGCGGCCGGCGCTTCGGACACGGACGCGACGCGTTTGACTTTGTCTAAAATACATCAAAAACGTCTTAATAAGCACAAATGTTTTAGGAATGCAATATGTAACTAGGAATTTCTAATAATTAAGCCGCTGTGGCTAGCGTTACGTCCGGACGGAGCACTGAAACACGTATACCTAACCCTCCCCCCCCCCCCCCCGCCCTCCTATCTCTCCCCCGTGAACCTAGGGAAGGCGGAGATTTGGACTTAACTTGGGTTACGTCGGACGTAACGCTAGACACTTCGTAATTAAGCATTAGACCAGAAGCTTTTATGTGTCTACATTTATTTTCGCGGATGAAAGCTGGTTAATGAACGGCTGGATGACGAGAAAGCGATCGCACCGACTCTGCGGCAAAATACCAACTTGGTGGAAACCAGTCGCAGAGCCGCAGCGGCAGTGCGACTGCGATATTAATCGCACATTTACTGGAAATCGCACCGATTTCGGGCGAGAATCGCAGCATGTGAAACAGCCTTTACACGATACGCATATCTATTATGTACTTTTTTCCCGACTTACATACGTTTCAGGATAAAATACGTCTGCGCTATGGAATCCAGAACTTCTAAATATGCAAAATTAACATATTTCAGAGCAAAGTACAGCTTACTTTTGTAATAGCAGGTCGAAATGCGTAGCACGACGCGGACAATACGCGTCCTGGGCGCCGCCATGCACATCGGAGCCGACGGAGTATCTGGAAAACCCCTGGCGGCGAAAATTCGAGACGACGAAACCGAAACCAAAAATTGTATCTGCTAAGATACGTTAAGCATTTCGCCTGAGTATTGCTTTGGGTTCCAAAAAACTATTATTATATTGAATGTATCCTCAAAAATAAACTGTGCCTTAAAGGGTTAAAAAAATAAAATAAAAACTAATGGAAAACTTTTGTGTCGCTAAAGTGGTGGGAATCGTCGGCGGCGTCTGTGTACAACAATGGGCAATCTGGCCCGGATGAAGAAACCAAACGGTCATGGAAGGAAGTCACGAAGAAGGTAAGGATATTTCTTTGTTTCTTTTTGTGTTTGCTGTGTTTGCTGCATTGGAAATCAGGAATTTCGTAAAATTAGATCCGCTAAGACGTTTGTAGCTTCATCTTCAGTGAGCGATACGAGCCTGAATGTATTGATTTTCAGAAAAAACATTTCTGGCGGCTATCAGTTCGAAAGTCTTTGTTACCCAGCACAGCCAGCCGGCAAGCATATTGAGTTGTCATTTGGACACCTCTTTGGGTTGTCTTCACCACTTGTGGGATCGCTCTATATTAATCGCCGCCCGATCGGTATGTGTTTCGCTCGTCTCCGAGGGAGTGACACAACACAGCGAGAAGACAGCTAATCGGTTTACTGTACTTCCCAGTTTTCCGTCTTCGAGAGCTGGCACTCCGGACCCGCCGACCCTGGTTGTCGCCCGTCGTTCAGTGCTCTCAGTCGGCGTCCGTGTCCAGGCCTGCGGATCGTCCTTCCCAGGGCAGCGCTGCGTAGGCTAGCTGTTCCGGGCTATCACAGCCCGAGTCTCGCTGCGGAACCAGTCCGGGATTGTCATGGCCTAGGCCGGTATGGCCAGGGCTAGCCGTTTCCGCCGTTCGTGATCCGAACCTCGTTGGTGGAACGCTCTGGGGATCACCACGGGCCAGACCAACCAGAACGGCTGCATCGTTCCTGCCCGGCCCAGCCTGGTGCAGCAACCTCTTCCTGTTTCCTCGCGCTCGCCCCCGGCTAGAATAAAAGGTGGGTAATTGGAACCAAACTCTGCATGCTAGAGAACAGTACGCACGTTGCAATGGCTGTAATGTGATATGTAAGCCTGGTGTAAAAAGGTGACAGGCAACAAAGTGTGCCTGAGAGAAGGATATCTATGCTTCGCATGATCTTTTTCTAAAGAAAAACTTGTGCATCCTGTTTTCTGCATGCCGTCACATTTGTTACCAGACTCAGCATTAAATTTGGTTGCCGAAACAAACAAATGTGCTACGAAAATTCACTATTTCAGAACTCGCAGGTTTAAAAGGTTTTGGTTGTGACCGCGTGTGTGCCGAACAGCTATGCCCACGTACAATTACGAGTGCCGAAACGGGCCAATGGGCCTCTCGCTTCTTGAAGGCCTGATCGCCTGATTCTCGACGGCACAGCCAAGCAACAATCGGCCTGATTGTTTCTACCGTATTTCCCTGTGTGGCTGTCTAAGTGACTCGTAAAACAACTTGTATGAATTTGTTATTTTGCCGAGTAATCTGCAAAACGAGTTCGTCGGACCGCTTTCCAAGCCTGCACACGTATTTTCGTTCACTTCAACAATTACTGTAGAATTCACTTACTTGGTGCGTCGCACTGCAGTAATCCACTTCCGTCGCCGTGTCGCTTCCCAAGATCTCGAAGGGAATCGGAATAGTTTGACGCTTGAATCACCTTCGTGACTGTGGCAGTCTTTCACGCAGCTGTAGCGACGTTTATTTTTTGGGGGAACTCTAGGAGTAGGCGAGATGTCACAGGAGCCCGGTGAGGTCATAGAGACATGAAGCCGGGACTTACTTTTAAGAAAAACAGTTTCCAAAAAGGCTCACGCCGATCCGAAACGCCACAATCACACGTGGTTTTTTCAA
>JABSTQ010004982.1:0-43140 GCA_013358835.2 Ixodes persulcatus
CGTATGATTACTGTGTCAAAAACTTTCAACATATGCCCTGTTGAAAAAAATAAAGATAGCAACCGGTCAATTAGGCTCAATATACCTTATGCGAAATTGCTTGGCGGTCTGACAACACTAAAAGCATCGCCATTCTAATGTTGGTGTCGTCGTTACCGAAGTGCATTGGAGGCATCGGAGAGAGCCGTACGGGCAGTGTGCGATGGCACAGCTGCTGTGTTTTCTGCCTTCCGACCATGGAATGTGGACGAACAGTTTAAACAACCTACCGCAACTGTCTGACGAAACTCTCGGAGGCCTGTGCACGCTGGCGACAACCTCGTCGAAGCAGCGGCGCAAATCCTACACTTTCGCTGTGGAAGCTTACACACTGTCGGTTGTCGCCAGCGTGTACACAGGCCTCTGAGGGTTTCGTCAGACAGTTGAGGTTGGTTGTTTAAACTGTTTGTCCACATTTTATGGTCAGAAGGAGGAAAACACAGCTGCCGCACTATCGCACACTGCCCGTACCGTTGTCCCCGATGCATCCACCGCTTACTGACAACGCTTCCTAACATTAAAATAGCAACGCTCTCAGTGTTGTCAGACCATCAAGCAATTTCGCAAACGGTGTATTGAGATAAGGCAATTTTCTCTGTAATAGACCCTTTCATGATCCCATCAAGCAACATTGGCGGTCGCCATCTCTTGTGCACGAAACCTGTAGTGGCATCAGAGTCCTTACCGAACTCTGACGCAACATTCATTCTCGATAAAATCCAAGCCGAGCTCACGCCGAATGCTTGCACAGCCCTCGTGTCCAATACATGCCCAGAGTGTGTGCCCAAACAATGGCAAATGTTGATAATTGTTGCCCCTGCAGCTACCATACTCTGTTCACCTCTAAGCTGAGACTGCAGTGGAAGATGCGTCTTCGTTAGACCAGTCATATGCCTCTCTTTTGCCTCGTCATCACGCTCCCGGCCATACCCATGCGCGGAGAGCCGGGTCAGGTGATAAGAGGGAGGCGGCTGATTGCTCCGGCAGGCACGTAGCTCCCACTGTAGTCTCAGCTTAAGGGTGAACGGAGTATAGATGGTGCACACTTTTGAGAAGGGTCTATTCAAGGGTTGCTGACAAGCTGTTGGTGGCTGCAATACAAATGGCAGAAGTGCATGCTGCAATGTTTAATCGTCTCATATCACTTTTATAATAGCCTTTGTTCTTGTCGTTGGCAACACTGGATCCCACCACTGCCACCATGTCGTGGTCGAGACAAGTTAACGAAGACAACTGGTATATTGCATACTATATGTGGTCTTGTGGGCTGTCGGGCTGGTGGCATCGATTACATGATGGGCCTTGTCTGCCAACCCTCTTTCGCATCTTTTTGATGGTGCTTGCCACATGAGGTGCTGCACTCGGCGGTGGGCTCCGGTGTTTCTTATATCAGTTCTAAATCACTACAGAAAAGAAACAAAAACGGGGTGACAAACCTGTAACAATGTTGCAAACAGATGTTTTAGGCTGGCTTGAGCCGAAGAAACGTTTTCAACATTTTGACATCGGAAGGCAAACACAATTTTGGAAGTTTCACGGTCTAAACTAACAAGCCCACCCCACCAAACGATTGAAGTTTCATTTCCACCACCATGGCCTGATGAGCAGCTGAATTCTCATTTTATCTTGAAGTCGCAATTGCTGCAATGGACTTTTTCTCCATAACGACAACACCAGGCGGTGGCTGCACGAACTAAAAACTGAGGAAGTGTCCTGCACTACCTGTTGATAATGGGAGCTACGCTACCAGTTTTTTCGCTCTCTGAGCTGCCGCGCGTGCGCGACAGCACGCGAGCCACGCGAGCAGTACGAAGGTACTTACCTAGGGACCAGCTTGGTAGGGAGAACAAGGGAGAACCCACGAAAAACAAGGGAACCTAGGGAGCAACAATGGCGACAGCGGCGGACGGATGAAAAGGCAACCGGAAAGCTGTCTTTCACCCCGTCCTGGCGATAGAGCTGGGCGGCGTTTTCGCCGGGAGAGAGGGTTTTCGGGCCGGTTTCGGGCCGGTTTCGGATTGAAATCTGGCCGCCGGAGCCAAAATGAGCCGAAAGACGGTGTTCTACGTCCCCGGCGCCGACGGGAAATGGGGGCCCCGCCCCATTGAGGGCAGCCAATCACAAAATAGGAAACTTTCGCTCAATCTGGCGGATTCTCAGAAGTTGGGTGACCATGGCAAGGTCACGGGAGGGGGGATTGAACGTACTCTATACACCAACTCATGTTTACAAACAAACCGGAGCGCCCCTAGTGGACGCCACCGGCGCCGCGCACGCGCATTGGAGGTGTGGGCAAGAAGCCCGCCGTCGCGTTCGAATTGTTGATTCTATGTCTTCCTGGCGACGTCTGACTACTTGAGCGGCGTCAGCGAAATTACCGAGGCTCGTTACACCGCAAAACTACGTGTGAATAATGTGACATGTGGCGATTCATTCCGCGTGGACGCCGCAATATGTACGCTAAAACCTGATTCGCATGATGAGATTTCGCTCGCAATTTTCAGTCGCGACGCCGCTCGGGCTTCGGAAGCGTGAACCGTAGCTGAGATGGTCGACGTCGATACTGAAAATCGCAAGCAGAATCGGACCAAGTGAATTAGGCATAACAAGTCGGTGATGGTCACGGGTAATAAGGATCAACATCTCCTTGAATCTACTGTTTACATTGAGCCTGCTTACCAACCTTCAAACTTTAGTCTTTTGAGGCCTGCACTTACTTCTTATCGCAAGTACCGGGCCAACACTTGGTCTACGGGCCGGCGTCGTCTAATGCCCGTGTCCCACTAGAGCGACAAACAGAAACAAAAGACAGCGACAAGCTTCAAACCCATGCAGCATGCTCCCGATTGTACCTTTGGCAGTCGTTTAGTCGTTCGGTGCTCGTGAAGTAAGCACGAGCGATTGCAAGTGTGCCAAAGATACCCTCGCGTGCATGATGCTCGTGCTTGAGCATAGTCTCCTTTATTCCACAAAGCCTCTCAAATCGCGAAAGACTCTGGTTTGAGGCTTGTCGCTGTCGTTTGTTTCTGTCTGTCGCTCTAGTGGGACACGGGCATAAGAGAGCAGACGGCAAGCAGAATCGCTCGAAAGAGCAGACGACAGTTCGAACGACCTTGAACTTGAAGTTCGAACTTGAAGACGCACTGAACGTAGTCCGCAGGTGGTGCGCACAACTTGACGGTTTACTGGCGTTGATGTTGGAACAAAACAAATAAATCTGATGACCACAAGTATCCTTGAATTCAACCCAAAGTGCTTCCCGCCCAAGCAATCGTTGTCGGACGGCGTCTACTTTTCCCTTTTCACGGCACATATCCAGATTCTCGGATGAACCGAGCACATGAAAACTGACCTTCAAACCTTTCTCGACACTTTTGGTACGGCCCCAGTCGCGGCGTTTTGACGAGAAGGCAGGCGTTTGTCTGGGTCCATTCAAAACAACGCAGGAATACACGTCTCGCATGGGGACTTCTGCCCACAGCCCCAGACCGGAAAAGCGCCCGAAGCGCCACCACCGCGCCGTGACGTCACAGAGTTGAGTTCGTGTATAGAAAGAGGCGGTGAAGGCGTGAAGAACTGGTTATTCCGGTGAAGCACAGGTTGCACAGCTGATGACTACGGTGATTAGAGGTACACCTGCATTCTAGGTCTTTGTTTCCTACGGAGTTGTTGACTGATCGCGCGACCAACGCGACTTTAAAGAGGGGCATCCGAGGCGTCCACCCAATCGTCGTGTTTTTCTTTCCGTCCACTTTCTTTTTTTTTGTGTAACAGAATTATATATATATATATATATATATATGCTGCAATTATGTGTTCTACTCGCTGATACACAGCCTCCTTCCGAGTTTCCTCGATTTCTCGTGCCGACTTCAGCCGGTTGGCATCGGGCGCTCGCGCGTGTGCAGAACGCTTCACGGAAAAGGTCCATTCCAGTCTCTCAAGTTCACAAGCAGCAACAGCTGAAATAGTAACATGCTATTTTTGCTATGATCCCCATCGAAGATACAATTAGTTCATGCTCTATACACTTTTGAAGGGATAACAGGCAACTATGTTCATGTCTTTTGCTGATTCAGCTGGAACCATAAATTACAAAACCAGAAAAACTAAAACAATAAAATTTTGTTGTTAATTAAATTCCCGTACCTGCAGCTATAATTAAATTAAACTACAAGCATATAACGAATCATTAAAACATTATGTTTAATATGTATCTTGAATGAATTGTTATATTTTTATTGTAACCCTATTGAAAAATATTTTTTACCGGAATATCATTTCCAGAAAAAGTCTATTTTACTGGATTATGGTACTGGTTTCACTTCCAGTAAAGCCGTAGTTTACCGAAATGCCACCGGATTTTTTACCAGAATGTCACCGGATTTTTACCGGAAGTTTATTTCCAGTAAAAATCTAATTTACTGGAATATGGGACTCCTTTCACTTCCAGCAAAGCCAGAATTTATCAGAAGCTCACCAGATTGGCCGGAATTCACGGTGTTTTTTCTTTCTTTTTTCGGACGTCAACGGAAGGCACTTAGGAGGAAGCCTGTGAACCGTGGTTGGTGTATGTTTACCAGATGCTGGACGATTCGGTAACAAATAAAGTGGTAAGTCCATACAGACCTGAAGGTTCTATTTATTAATTTAACAGGGTCGATACCAGCGAAACAATTTGCACAGCTGTCAACAAAAGCAATCAGACCAAATAGGAACAACCGAGTTCTTCGTCGCAAAAGATATCTTTCAAGGTACTCACAATGCCGCTGGGTAAATTCCTAGACGTACGGTAGTTCAACTAATAGAACCGCGCAGGTGCACCACACGGACACAAACACGTATACTGCGAGTAGCACATTTAGCGAAAACCACGAACGCGCGGAACGAACATCCGCCGCCATTGAGAAATCACGGGCACAGTCACGATGTCGTCTCTGATGTCGTCGCCGCGGGTACACCAGGCGGACACATACACGCTGTCAGTAGCACGCTTAGCGAAAACCACGAATGCTCGAAACGAACATCCGACGACGTTGATAAATCTGGGGCGCATTCTTTTTCGCTCGCTGGATGCTTCTGAAGCCGGACGTACAAAGAGGCGTAAGAAACAGGTCACTGAAAAATATTTTTCATCTGCACACTTAGCTGCTTTGGAAGATACAGGTCGCACACATGGAACGAGAAGCCGAGACTGAGCGTTCGTTCCTGGCCGGCCGTTGCTCGTTGACGGACAAAGAAACAGGTTTTCTTCAAAACAAAATCAGCAAAACGACCCTCTCGCATTTTCCCCACGAACCCAATGCGAGGGAGAGAGGGTGCCTGGGGACTCGTCCTTGGTGCGAGGCACCATAATTACACACCCAGTCCCCGGCTCGTCTCGGCTTCCCCCTCCCCTCGCGTCGGCTTCGAGTGAAGTTTGGTAAACAGGGAAGCGAGTCACCCGTTTCGGGTAAGATTTCCAGCAAAACCGGGTCGTCTGGTAAACAGTGGCTGCCGGTGACATTTCAGCGAAATCTGGAAACTCGATGCCGGTAAAATTCCAGCGAAATCTGTTTGCGGACAAATAATCTAGCAAAACTGGTAAACTGGTTTCGGATGAAAACGGGTGAAAGTGCCCACCTTTTTGGATCGTCAAAACAGTTCGCTGCACGCACTTCTTGAGGATTGCAACGTCGTCCCGAGCTAAAACTCGCACTCACGAGAATGCCGCCTGAGTGGTCTCGTACCTGCTCTGGCCCTGACTTTTGCCTGTCGCAAATAGCAAGTTGCCGGTGATCGCTGCCCACCTTTTTGGATCGTCAAAACAGTTCGCTGCACGCACTTCTTGCAGGATTGCAACGTCGTCTCGAGCTAAAACACGCACTCACGAGAATGCCACTGCATTGGTGGCCACCATTACAAACTCAGTCACCCTGCTCGTCTTGGCTTCCTTGCCTTTAGCCGTTTCACTTACGTCGGCTTCCAGTGAAGTTCGGTGTCCATCAAACGAGAGTAGCTTCCGGTAGGATTCCAGCGACGGGTAATCGAAAGTGGTTCTGGTAAAACTTCCAGCGAAAGTGGCTGCCGGTAACATTTCTACCAAAGACTGGTAAACTACGCTGGTTTCTGGTGAAAGTGAGTGGAAATTAACCCGCTTCAACCGAATGTCACTGGAAGTTTTTGTCGGATTTTAACCGAAAGTGGCTCCGGTAAAACGTCCACCGAAATCTGGTAACTGAAAGTGGCGGCCGGTTATATTTCCACCAAGAAGCTGGTAAACTACGCTGGTTTCTGGTGAAAATGACTGGAAATTAACCCGTTTCCACCGAATGTCACTGGAAGTTTTTGCCGGATTTTTCAATAGGGCAACGTTCCATTCTTGCAAGCACATCAATTACAGTGATCGAAATGAGACAGAGGTGGACATTTGGAATACGAGTCACCTCTCCACGGCCATTGCTAGCCTGGCTGCAAGCATGCCGGTTGACAATGTAACCAAATACTTTACCAGGAAAAATACATTCGTCTCCATTCATTTACGCCAGCGCACCCACAGTTTGGCACAGTGGGTGCGCTGTTACTCTCCTAGCGGTGTAGACACCACGCATCTGAAAGAATGCATGAGGATCACACCGTCCACGCTGTAAAGCAGTCATGCCGCACCAAGGGAGAAGGCTGCCGTGGGCACACCAAGAAAAGCCGAGACAGTAGAGTCAGCTGCCTCGACTAGTGCTCCAGGTGTCCGCAAGCATAGATAGAAACAGTCATTTATTGTTACCATCAATCGTCCCAATAGACTTATCACACTAAAGTCCCCTTCACACTGAGGCAGCAGTTGGACAACTCTATCCGGCAACACGAGGAAATCGTGTTGCCGACGACCCTGTCACATCGCAGCAACAACGGTCGGGCAACGTGGCGCTGCTGCCCGGCAACCGTGTTCGCCGATTTGTTGTCCGACCACCCTCTCACACCGCGCTGACGGCGGAGACAACACGGGGAACGCTCTGCCATCTTGAATGTTTACCTTCGTTCTTGTGCGGCGAGGCGGCGGTGCTGGAAATATGACTATAAAGTGGTAGTTCGTTCGAAAGGCCAGAAATTACCACAAGACGACATCAACCAGTGACTGTGATTAGAAAACTTGACACGGGGAGTATTATTTACCTTTTATTTTATCAAAATGTTCTTCATACGTTGACAAAGCCGATAGCCCAAACCGAGGAAAGTGAGATCGCTGATGTATGTTCGGGATTTACGCCACCGTATTTAGTGTTTCTGTCCGGTTCTTTCTTTCATGCAATTTCTATTTCTACTGTAAGATTGAGCTAGCACCGGCAGCACCCAAAGCGTTTTTTGTAGCGTGGTGTTTAGCTGAACTGACAGTGCTTAAAAACTCCGACACCGACACAGTCATCCGTCATAACAATTGGTGGAATAAATATTTTTCAACGCTGTCTATTTGCCTACTGCCTGCTATGTGATCGCTTCATTCCCCAAGAAGTCCTGTGTATTTTTGAAAAAAAATCAGGTGTCCGGCAGCAGCTGTTTCCAAGTTCCAAGCATCAACAATCATCATCAGAGTGGTCATTTTAAGGCTTTGCTTGCCTGGATTAGTTTTATTTTACTTCTTCAGCGGATGAGTAGGCATGCCATTTGATTTCTCTATCAGTAATGTGAGCTGGTCACTAGGCAGTTCTAATTTCAACACCAGTCTGAACGTTCACGACCGTGGCTGTGTTCATTTCGACAATCGCCTTCGGCAATTATTACACAGTAACAACATTCATATTAGCTGCACGCCAGCCTTAATTATTGTTAAATAACGTTTTCCGAGTTTTTATTTGAGTAAGATGTTATTGATAGAAAACTAGCTCTGCCATCGAAGCTATACGTGTTGTCGTGCTGCCGGCCCGAAATTCGCTCAGCCAGCGATCAGGGCAGCACACAATGTCCAACGCAAGTTGCTGCTGTTTTTGTTGCCGAAAGCTATCATACTGAGGCAACATTTTCGTTGTCGTCCATGTTGTGCAGCTGTTGCCGCGATGTGACAAGTTTATTGGACACCACGGGGAGCGAGCAACAAGGTGCCCGACTGTTCGACAACGTGCTGTGTTGCTGTGGCCATCGTGTTGCCTCAGTGTGACAGGGCCTTAAGCGTTCCACACATGCGTGACGCTGCCATAACTTTAGTTCACAGGATTCAGGCGGCAGGGCACAAGACAGCTCGTGTCGTCTCGTCATGCACAAAGCTCCAGCGGGGTTCTCCCACATGCAGAATTGTGCATGTGCGCTGCCATAATAAACCTTCAGTTTTTGTGTCCTCTTATTCCATTCCCTTCACTTTATCATTGCCACAGCACGACAGGTGATTGCCACGATGGGTGCTACTGTGTCATCCTGCCCAGCATAGGCATTTGGGGAGGCTGGTCAACGCCCGCTTCAGTGACTCGGCATCTCGGTAAGACGAGAGAAGGTCGGCTATGGCGGCTCAATCTGGCGCGTGTTTAAAGCGTCTATATGATTCCTCTCCACTTTCAAAGAATTCTGTTACATCTGAAGGATGAGAGTTTGAAAAGAGGGATGGAGATGAAAGTCAGAAGAAAGG
Organism: Ixodes persulcatus; assembly: GCA_013358835.2. Lineage (NCBI taxonomy): Eukaryota > Metazoa > Arthropoda > Arachnida > Ixodida > Ixodidae > Ixodes > Ixodes persulcatus. The sequence goes on from JABSTQ010004982.1 coordinate 8,630, forward strand.
AGAGGTGAAGCAAAGTGACTGACCGAATCGTCCTGGGCGAGCCAATGCAGTACACCTGTCTGTGAGGAGCACGGACTGGGGTTGTGTGTTGCCTAACCCGGGGGGCCCTTGAAGGACACCTAGCCCGGGCTCGGCTCAACTGCCAAGACCCCAGTTTACACCTGGCACTGCCAGGCATGCAGGGGGTCTGAACCCACGCTGGGCTCGGGGCTCATGGTGATTGGTGACGCCACTCACCAAACACTTACAAGCGCACAAGTCCCCTGTGGCGACGCAACCCTGTAAAAAAGCATTCAGTACAAGTATATACTAATTGAGCCGAACGAGAGAGATACACTTCAACTGAAAACAAAAATTAAAGCACAGCTCACACATATGATGAACGCCCAAGTGCGGTTGTCTGTCTCGTCCAATATATTTTACATGCTCCAAGTGAACTAAAGAACGTAGGAGTGTCTCAATGATAGCATTTTAAAATCATAGATTATGTAGTCATCATAGATGAACTCACAGCTACAAAGTAAAATGTGCGCAAAATACTGAACGTTGAGCTAAAGTATGCCCAGCTTTCTTAACCCAAATACCTAATAATGTCTTTGTTTAACTTGTCTTTCTAATTAAGTCTGACACCTCTTTTTCAGCAACAAATGAAATATACTCATGTGAAACCTTTTACTTCATGCTAAATTTGGGTCATTCTTCCTCTGCAGTGTGCCAGCTTGCTCAAAATGAAATCAGGTTGTCTCCCGGTCTCAAGAAAAATAATTTTCAAAGCTAGTGCAGCCTTAGCAGAGCATTTTCTTGATGCTTCCTTAAAGAGACCCACTGAGGTACTTTGGAACAAACCAGTCAATGAATAGATTATACACAAACAGAATCTAGAGTAGACGTTCCACTGAAACAAACGAGTAGCCAAGTGAAATCACCAATTAGCTGAATACGCAGGCGGTCGTAACCTGCCGACTTGATAGCCTCCAACAAAAACTCTTTTGATTGCATCAGTTGCCAAACAGATAACACATGCACGATAAAGAGAGTTATTGTACGATGGTTCCCACATCAATCGTAGGTGGCGTCCTATTACACTGTGACATGGCACGTCCCGACGTAACATCGTGGTGAGCTGGCCTTCCTTAATGTCCATCCCCAAAAGGTGCCTACCGCATACTACTGAGTAGTAGGAGGTACAATTTGGGATGCAGTCTTGCCTCGAAATGAGCTTCGGTCACTTTCCATGGTCCCAGGTGTTGCTTGGGGTCTCGTGAAATGACAGCCCCGGCACGTCCTTTCCCACAGGTACCACGACAAATGCCAAAAACAGCACCAAGAATACAAGAACGCACGAGAGGCGTATTCACGTCGTTCACATGTTCTGTCTTGTATGAGGAAGCAGGGCACCCTTGTGGTGATAGTTGGCAACCGGCAATTAAGCAGGCATTATCAGTATACAGCAGGCTGTGCTCCATGACACCTATTCAGGCATGTCAGTCATGAAGAGCTTGGCAAACACCATCTTTGGTTCCCCGGTGTTTACCAAGACAGTTAAGACCATGTAAGAAGGTGCAAGGCATGTGCGCAGTTTTGTTAAATGCCTCTGGTGCAGGTTCGGGTCAGCAAGTTGGATACCATACAACACTGAACACGACATCACATATATTATGCCGTACCGCTGGAGAGTTACGTAATACTGATCGTGATCCACTCGGACACCAAACAGATAGAAGCATCGGCTGAGACCACAGTGGAAGCCCAGTGCAACATCTTCGGTCGATTTGGACAGCTAAGGACGCTGGTGTTTCACAACGGACCATGGTTTAATAGTACTGATTTCCAGCAGTCTTTACAGCGGTCATGTACAGCACCCCACCACTACTTTGTGTCACCCGCAGTTCAACAGGTTAGCCGAGCATGCAAAATGTAGAGTCAAGGGGGACACTCACGAGGTTTAGCCTTCGCAGCCTTAAAACCAGGTTTGTAAGCACTTCCCCACTATTGTTGGAGTTCCACTGCTGCAGAACCCCAGCAAAAGATAGGAAGCACTCCTCGGAGCTGTAATTCGGCTACTGCATCTGATCCCAGACTTATTTTTGTCTTTATGCATACGGACTCGTCCCCACCCGAGAGGGGCAACCACTCGTTTGGTGCTGGAGAGACTGTGTGGGCACGCAGTTTCGGCCTATGGTGAATTCCTGAAGTTGTTTCTCACTTGATGGTATAAAAGTGACAACAGAAGGCAATTTAAGAGGATAGCACAAACAGCATGGAGATCAGCTCTGGACACGGCTGTTGTTTGATGGAGAGGCGGCACTATTGGAGATTCGGTGGTTCAACGATCAGGCTGCTCCTTGGCAGCAGGAGACATCCAAAACGGGCCAGTAGAGCGGCCAAGTGATGGGATACCCTGACGGGAGACGGGTAGTGGCCGAGATTCACGGTCAGCGTGGACCCTGCCGGCAGCAAAGCAGATGGGACTGACTTTTAGGTTTAGGTTTAATTATTGAGCAAAACATGAGAAATGAAGAACAAGAACAGCGAAAGAGGTGCAAGATCGGGCCTGAGCTGGCGCTCATAATAGCACGAGCAGTGTCCTTGATGATGAAACAACTAGTAAAAATCAATTATTACATTCTTCCTTCCCTATTTATTTTTTTAACAAAACCTCATCAAGGACATTAAGGGGGTACAGGATCGAAACTTTAAATATCCCCAGAACAGTTCAAAATGGGCGAAATATGATCCATGATATCTGTGAACAATAATCACACGCTTGTATTTTCAGCAGATGGCTATATTTTGTGTTCCAACCGACGGATTCTTGCGAGCGCTTCAAAATCAGCCATCGAGTTGGCGCGATGCGTCTCGGGATATTTGCTCGTGACGTGACGCTCTCAACATCACGGGCCCACACACGGCCAGGGGTACCGTAATTACGATCGTCGTCACTATGTGGTACCAGCTTTATCGTCAACGCATTACAATCCCGTCGAGTGGGAATACCCGAGGTATGCTGTACTAAAACCGAGAAGTGCGCCAAGTGCCGCTCGCTCCTGCGCGCCTCCATCAGACACGCCACGCCGTGGCGTTGCTCCAGATGGCCCCGTGACGTGAGACATTCCAATCAAGCTCGGCCTCCCAAACTACCAGGTGTTTTTTTTTTTAAATCGTTTTATTTGTTTTAAAATTGCTTTTCTTGCATTTACGGACGAAAGACTGCTGTTTGTGAGCTGCTGTCATAAAGGAGACCACGTCTACACAAAGAAATAGGTGCTAAAATTTCGCTTCCGCACCCCTTTGAAGGAAAGCAAAACACTATTGCTCTCCTTTTCTTAAATTTTTTTAACAATAGCTACAGGGAGATTACAATGATAAAAATATAAGAACACGACACTTATCTTCTGAAACACACAAGCAGTCAACAAGAAATTATATTAAAAAAAAACGGCATATTCGTGGAAGGTTAGTCATATTTGAGATATTTGTAGTCGGAGAAAAATGTCGGCTCAACGGCTGTTGTTGAGGTCGCAGGCGTTTATGATGAAAACGTTTTCTTAGAACCAAACACCGAAAGAGAAACAATTAATTTCACAACAATGCGATTCACTGAAAGCAGCCGTCATGAACGGAGAAGATGTCAGCTCCTTCACGGACAAGCAGCCGTTGATGAAGTTTCGTGGCGTACGTGCTGGTGCACGCTGGTTCTTCGCCATAGGGTATCGAGCGAGGAGGCCAATGAAGACAGCGGCCGTCTTGTAAACGCCTAATTCTCAGGAGGCTGGAGCTGGGCGGTCATCTTGCGCGCTGACTATATTCCATTCACCCCTAAGCTGAGACTGTGGTGAAACCTATGTCCTCGTTCGACCAATCATACATCTCTTTTTCGCCACGTGGTCACGCTCCCGCTCATACCCACGCGCAGAGAACTGGGTTAGGTGATGAAATGGAGGCGGCTGATTGGTACGGTGGGGACGTAGTTCCCACTGCAGTCTAAGCTTTGGGGTGAACGAAGTATAGGGCAGCATGTCCCAATGCAATGAAATTTCGTGAAGTCCGAAAACGGGTACAACAGAGCGACTGGCCGAAGGAAAAAGATCCGACGGTTTGAAAGGCCAGGTCTTGCGGGACAGACGGGTAAACTGAACGATCACGAGCGTTGGAACACTGTGAAAAAACTCAGGGGCTTATTTACTGCCCTGAAAGAACTGAAGGAACACAAGCGTTGGAACACTGCAAAGAACCTCAGAACCTTATATACTGCCCTAAAAAAACTAAGCGAGCACGAGCGCAAGAACGCGAAAAAACCCCGGGGGCTGCTTTTTCTGCCCTGGAAAGAGTTAAACAGTCGAAAGAACGGGATGAGCTGACAGCAGGCACGTATCCAGGGCGAAGAGGGGGGGCCCATGACCCCCCCCCCCCCCCCCCCCCCTGAAATCTTCCATTTTGCTGGGTCCTCCACTCCCCCCTCCCCCTCATACCGCATTTTGTCATGGGCGCCCCCCCCCCCCCCCCCCCCCGAAACAAAATCCTGGCTACGTGCCTGGCTGACAGGCTCGACCAACGCACCAAAACGCAGTAGCGGCCGACGCACCAAAATGTAGTGATTCTCTAATGGAGAGGCGACGATGTTGATGGTTCGACGATCAGGCTGCTACTTAGCGGCAGGAGACATCTAAGAAGGGCCGGTACAGCGGCCGAGTTATGGGGTGCCCTGACGAGAGACGAGGCAGAGTTGATCGACTTTTAGGTTTAGGTTTAATGAATCACAGAGCAGAGCATCAAAACTGAAGAACACGAACAGCGAAAGAAGCGCGAGTTCGGGCTCCAGCTGGTGCTTATAACAGCACAAATAGCGTCCGTGACGACGTAACAATCTAGTAAAAGCCAATTACTACACTGGCACTGAACTGGAACCCGCTACTGAATTGGAAAGTTAACGGGCGACGTACGTACAGCCGGGAGATCACAATCACGACGGGTGCAGCTCAAAAATTCAACCAGTCCGAGATAAGGAAAACGGTACGGGCGACAGTCACGTACCTCTGAGCATGTTTACCCTGCCGATCCTCGGTCTCAGTGTTCAATGGTTCAATACAATCAAATATACGACTAGTGATTTAAAAAAAAAACGATAAGCTGCACGATAAAATACGGCAAAAAGAATATCCTTACCTCATTTTTGCAAATACTCACGTAAAGCCCGCCAAGCATGGATGGATGGATGGATGGTAATGGCTATACCCTTTGTATCGGGTGGCAGCTTGCGCCACCTAGCCTAACATTTCGTCATTCCTTCTTTTTTTTTAAATTTGTATGAATTTGTTATAACAGACTCTCCCCCCCCCCCGCTTTTTCTTTTCAAGTGAATTTATGGGTTATTTATATCTGTATTTTTTCTTGATCCTTCCTTAGACCTCTTCCACCAATCTTCCAATCTCCTCTTAGTTACCGCAATTCTTTCCCTATCCATTCGTCCATCTATGTCCGGAAAACCCAGTGACCTCTCCAAATCCGTAGTCATCCCCCCCCCCCCCCCCCCAAGAGGGTGGGACGAAGCCCCGTGCACCTCGCAAGCGTCGTTGTTGACTATTGTTGCCTGCTCGCGCTGACAAACTTTTTATTCCACCAATTTACGCGAATTCCACAACAGATGTGATCTTGGCGGATCTCGAAGGATCACGAAAGCTAAAGAATAACATATTTTATAGTCTTTTTGTATTTGTCTCAGTTACTAATACCATTTATGACTGCGTGCACGTAAATATCGGATTCGAAAGTGACCACCCCCTTGTCGTAACCTGCAGAAAAATGGTCGTTCCACAACGGCTTGGGGTTGACACTTTGCCCAAAGACTAGTCACTCGTTTTTGGTGTAGTCAAAGCCCCAAAACGGTATTTTGACTACACAGGGTAGTCTTTTTTTCTTAAAGTGTACGCGTGACGTTTTGGATATAAAAAATGCGTTGACGCCATTGTAATGTAAAGAACGGAGTAATAAAAAAAAAGAAAACAGCTAGCCGGACGTAGTTGGGCGCCAGAGTTCGTTTCTCTCGTGAATGCGACTGGCAAGTGAACAATTAGTGGCTCTCGATCGTTCAATTCTTCCATGGTATGTTCCCTTTCCTTTCCCGAAAAGGTTTATTCAGAAAAGGTATACGACAATGTCGAAAGGCTGAAGATTTTTCGTGGGGAGAGACTCACTTGAGTGAACGACCCTTTAGCTAGCGAAACCTCGTCCACCATATTTTATCGAGTGACGGTGTTCATTTAAGCGATTGCGGTCGGCCGGTCGGCCAGATGACATTAGTTATTTTATATGAACTCAGTTTAAACGATTTATTCCGATATCCTAGAATTAAATTAATTTTGAGGGGTATTATCTCCTGCGAATAAGCATTATTTTGAACTTTATTTATTGAAATATTCACGACGTGACCCCAGAGGAAGGACGAGTGTTTAGGTACGTTATGGTAACGGCGCTAAACGAAACAGCTTCACTGAGTTCGTAGTTTATTGAATACATGAACACTCAGTGGCTGAACTGGCAGAGCACCAAATTCCGCTTCCTATAATACCGCCCCGATTTCCAATATTAGCGCGTCTAAGAAGAGTTCCTGAAGATGATGTGCGACCAAACTGAAATCACAAAGACAATTTTGATTATTATGACTTAAAATTAGTTATTAATTTTTCTCGTGTGCAGGTCATATATCAATGTTTTCCTTCAGAAATGAGTACAAGTCAGTGAAAATATGTTAGCATTGCTAAAAAAAGAGAGATGGAAATATTTTAAATATTTACGCGTAATGTAGATATTTGGTAAATAAAGTTTATTACCGGATAAATGCCTGAAGGACAATGGGCATAACATTACCGTCCATATATGCATAGACTTCAATTATCATTTTTTTATCTGATTACAGTTTATTAAATAATAATACTTTATGAAATAAGTTACGAAAATATATCCAAAATGCGTTTTGAAGAATGTTCTGTCCACTATAAGAAGTACAGAAATTGCGGAATGCTTATTATTGTGGATTGTCGCGATCTGCTTGAGCATCGTGCCAGAGTGCGATCGTCCATCACTACTGCGTGACGTACTTGAGAATCGCCGGCTAGCCGTTCCGCGCCCCTCTCTAATTGGTTCTCAGGCTACACGCTTTTTATACTTCGTTTCAGCTTAGGTCCGAGCGCGGCCGATGTTATTAGAGTCACTAAATAAGCTACGCTTCCGGAGTACCGCATTCCTTTTCTTTGGCATTTTGCCGACAATACAGTCGCTCTATCCAACAATATTCTGGTTCGCTGCGGCATCATTGGACAGCGGCAGTCACGTGAGTCGCTATCATCATCATCGCGTTTTTTTAACGCCACCATCTTGGGTCCAGCGATCCTCTGCCTGCTGCTGTTTGCTCTTTACTGCGCGCGCACGCTGAAGTCCGTCACTCAGCACGCGCGTTTTTCGTGTTACGTCGAGATACGAACAACACGACTTTGATTCGCTGCCACAGCTGCGGCCGCGGCAACGGGCGCAGGCGACGGCTACAGCTCGGCTTGGCTCAGCTACAGTCACTCCTCCATCTGCGCGCTTACCCAAGATGGCGGCGCCTGACGCGCTTCAGACGCGAAGTTTGGGAGTTTCGGTACTCTGAAAGCGTAGCTTTATTTAGTGACTCTAGATGTTATGAGCCGAAGGGCCAATCAAATAGCAAAAGAGGCACAACGTCATGGCGTGCTCTCTGCAGTTAATAGGACCAGCGGGTATTCGCTGTCTCTCTGTGCGTGCTCCTCCGCCGGCTAGTCCTATCAAGCGCAGAGAGCACGCCATGACGTAGCGCTTTTTGCGCTGTTTGATTGGCCCTTCGGCTGATAACATCGGCCGCGCTCGAACCTAAGGTGAAACGAAGTATAGATACCCACACACACTCGAATTATAATGACTAGGATTACTTTCGCCTTGCTGACCCGTTGTAAGATATTATAAATTATTTCAAACCGTGTACTAAAGCGCGTGTCAAACGTAAAAAAAAGAAAAAAAAAACCTAGTCGTATGCAGGATGTTTTTTGTGATTTGCTTTTTAAAAGAGACCAATAGCCAAGAGGAAACAAATATTTTTAGGGGCGGCTAACCGGTAACAGAAATGGTAAAAAACGAAAGCCTGAAGAATCGGAAACCAAACCGACTTGAAGAGGAAACGGTACCCGTAACTTTAACTGAACCGTTATATGTATCGGTTTCAGTCCCTGAAGCTGTGGCCGGCCGCGATCCCGGAAATGTCGCAGCAGCGGTAGTGGACGATGACTACGCCTGCTGTGCTGCACGTCGCTCTCCAGCTGACCACTCCACGGAAACTTCCTCAGCCAGGATTTGGGACTCCGCGACGACCGCTATACTCGGGTTCCCCATTTCTTTTTCCAGATTTCTTACAGCTAATTACAAAGATCGAGACATCCGACAACATGACACTCCATCTTTTGAGACGTCATTTGAGGCCACTTGAAGACCAATTTCGATGCCTGGGCGGAATAGGACGATAAACACACCATTCGGAGTCGGGTTCCAAGCACACTAAGCGTAGGCACTGCGCACGTAGAAGAGTTGCAGGTACCTTTTACCATAGAGTTATTATAATGTACGCTAGAGGTTCAGCTGCCTCTTGTGTGCAGATGCGAATTGAAGCAGAGAGGAACCAGTTGCAATTTGATTTCCGGTACTGCATTTCTATGAGATAAAGTGAGTGCCTGTTCTCCCTGCGCTTGATTGTAACCGTAAACGTCACGAATATTTCCTGCGTAGTCCGTAGCTCAGAACATTTCCCAGTCATGCAAAAGAAAAAAATTAGTCAGCTAGGGCTTTTTTTTAATTCATGGCATTAAACAATGTGCTAAAACAGCTTCATACATGCGTTGATGTGCATTGTCGGACACTTTTAGCGCGAACAGGGCATCGGCGCTTTTCAGCATGGGGGTTATACATGCGAAACGAACAAATGAGATCTTGAAAACCTATAAAGAGACGGCCAGAACTACGCAGTAACACTGGTTCAGTGTGCGTGTACACTGTGCGTGTAGACGTTAAAATTAATGAAAAGCCAAATAATACAGTCTGAGTTGCAATAAATAATCACGGCTTTAATCTTTCTGCTCACGAATAAGCACCAATATGCTTCTTCCCCGTTCGAAATATCACCCGCATGCTTGAAATACTCTGAAAGCGAAAAACGAAAGAAAACAGGTGCCCTATAAACGCTGCCCGGCAAATGAAATGATAAAAATAAACATTGTTCATAGCACACGTACTTTATTCGTTACGTTTTGAATGTTTTTAACCCCTCGTGAATAAGCACGAAGCGGTCGTTTTTATATAGTGACAAGACAGACATATTACTAATATATAAGCGTAACCGGAGTGCTGGCGAACCTTCAACACACTATACATTCTTAGCGATTGCTATTGTGCTTAGTATCATCTCTCCTTTTTAGACACCCGCTATGAAACACAGGTTCGGGCCTGAAATTTAGCGAAGTTTTACATCGTTCACTAGTGACACAAATACTGTAACCACTGATATTACAATCTGACAATGATAAGAAAGGTACATACTATTCGGTACAACCGAAATAATAATGGTTATTTATGTTATTTTCCGGCGAAAGGACAAAATGCACGCGCAATTCCCCAGAGGAATGCACTGGAGCACCGCAAAAGTAGACTGGTTGCTGTCTGCTTCAATTTATATCCCGGTAGTCGCGTAGACACTAGCGCTATTTGTACCACTAGTGTACATTAAAATAGCTTTAGGCCTCTAACATATAAAATAAGGAAGACAACGCTATCCCTATCCCTCATGGAATCTGTGAATAAACGTTTTGACCTTGCTTCAACGAGCTTTAATTCTAACATAATATATTTTAGATGACTGGCTGTATGGATGCGATTGTGTTGACCCCTCTGGAATAAATATTTAGGCATTTATTGCAACCAGTAATCTAGAACTGGGAACGCTAGCGATACACAGCTCGGCGAACGCGTTCAAATACGAGAACGAAGCGCTGGACACCATAGTTCAGCGTTCTAACGCGTTAGACAAGCGCAATGGAGACAGCGGCAGGCAGCTCAAGGTCTGCCCGAATCTTTACAATCACAGCTTGGCGTTCTGACGTCTCCGCGGGCTCTCGTCCTCTTTTCTACCTCAGTTTCTTGGCGCATTCAATGGGCAACAGCTGTTTATTCAAACGAAGATAATAATAACGGCGGTGATACTTCTTTTGATTTAATTTTAGGGCTCCATCTTATGGTCGAAAAGTGTATTAGACTTATATTAATGCGGTCACATATTGCCTCGGACGTACGTAGCCTATTCGGCAGCGGGCTGGGTTCACACGCAGGTGACTCGGGTTCCATCCCCGGCACTGCATATCCTTTTCACTTCATTGATGTAACTAGAAGATGCACGAATGTTTGAGAACCGAGTAGCGTGTTCATCTTCAGAGTGCATAGTTCGAGATGTGTCGAGGCATAATATTCTAGGCTCGCAAGAAATACATAAATGGGGCTGCACCCCACCGTATATGTCAGTCTTCCACCTGCGCTCGGTCCTGCTGTTACGCCTACATCCGCTCCTGTTATCGTCTGCTTTATCCTATTTAGTTTGGGAACAGGTTCGCTCTGTTAAACGTTTAGTTTGCTTCAGCATTTCGTTACCTCATCAAATGTCATTCGTGACAATATTAACGACACAACCGAAAGAGAAAAAAAGTGCGTTTTAGTCGCCTGGTGCAGTTTCGGCTTTCAGCGATACTATAGTACCTAGGTGCAAGGCTAGGTATATAAAAGGTAATTCAGAACTATAAATAGCAAATTATAGTCATCACTGAAAGTAGGGAAAGAAGACCGTAACTGTTTCAACAGAGGTTTTGGAACCACGCGTGTGTGAAACTTGACAAGTGTACACAGTACGGACAGTGAGTGTCTCAGCTTTATTTAGCCTGGTGTAGTTTCAGGGCTCTTAATCAGAAGTTTCACTCCTAATCCCTGTTTGACTTGCTCTTAGATTTCTTAGTCTTCTTTGGTTTCTTCTTTTTTTGCTTCGGCTTCTTAGTGGGCGCAGGAGTTTCGACATCATTGTTTGAGGGAGTACCAGTATCGTCTGTCAAATGGCATTCTCCGTTTTGACATAATCCCTTCTCACCAGTGTTGTACTGAAAAAAATAGAGAAAATAAAGAGCATCCTTATTTTAATCATGCCCGAGATGTAATTTGCGGTAAAAGAACAGTGCAAACTATGAGCTATCACATGATTTTATAACTTTTACTTTAAATGTAGCGGTGAAACTTACCCGCTACATTTAACGAAAAAAAACAACAAACACTACGCTAGACTTAGCAGGAGAACACTCCACGCGACGTGACGTGCTGTGACGTTATATGGTGTTGCATTTTCCCCGCTAAATTTATCAGACCTTTTCAGTAACCTCGATAAGTAAAGGAACAGCAAACCCATCTCCTTTCAAGACTAGTCTTCTTCACGGCGACATCTCTCAATGGCGAGGTTTTTCAGTTGATTCGGATTGTAACCCATTAGATTAAAGTGCGAAGTGCTTTTGGCTAGATTTAGCGGGAAATCACAGTGTCTTGTGATGATATGATGTCACATGAAAATTGTTTTAACATGAAGTGTTTCCGTGCTACGTGCTGCAGCTAAACTTAGCAGGGGGAAATTGCAACGCCATATGACGTCACGTCAGGGGATGTTGTGTGGAGCGTTTCCCTTTTAAGTATACACCTGAATGTTTCCCGTGAAATATGACGGAGAAAGTAATATAACCTCATACTTTGACACCACGTGAAGCGTTTCCTAGCAAGATTTAGGGAAAAAGTTTACCCACTAGAAACAACATGATATTTTTTGGTCACGTGACATCAGGGGGCACTAAGAGGTCCAATGATCTTAGTTGACCATGTAAGAACAGAGTCGTGGAATCTAACAGTTTCACGTTCCGCGAGAGTATTACGTGTCAGTGTAATCGCTACATTTTTGCCACTTTTTAACTTCTCGGAAGAGTGATTGTGCACCGATTACGTGCAACAGGGCCTGCAGCGTCTCGGCTATCGCCTCACTTTCTTCTAGGAAGCGATAAGCTAGCAGGAAATTTTTTAGGCTTGGGGGAGGAAGGTAACGTTTTGATCTTAATAAACTAAATGTGCCTCGTGATTTTCAAGAGTAGCGGTCCATATCTGCGTCTAGTGAAAAGAGATGTATGGACTAGGAGTTAGAACCATTTATTTATTATACTACGATACGTGCTTGAGGTTTATTATTTTGGGGGGACATATAAAAAAGTGATAAATTTCGGCTGAAACTTGACAGTAAATAACTAAAGAAAATCTCACGTACTCCTCTTGATGCATCATATTCTATAGCCACTACAGTGAACACGTTTGAAAATAAAGGGAATTACACTAGTTATGGCAAAGGCATATACGCAAAACATATCACCCGAAGGCGCGGGAGCCGGTACGCGTGTTAACAAGATTAGGCTTGCTACTCACAAAGCATTTTTCACCATCCCTGAAGAAAAATTGGTCATATGACTGGGTTCCATCGTTCCAGCAGTAAAAGTCGCAGCCTTCTCTTTCTTTTTCCTGGAGAAAGAATAAGCAGATTGAATAAATTGAAAGTAATATTTCAAATAACGTATTTACGCCATGCGCATTGCGTGCTATTGATTTACGAAATTAAATTTGACTACGAGCACTTTTTTTTGCTTTCTTCTATGCTTCTCAAAAATATTTGGACAGAAAAAAGGTGTGCAGAAAATGTTTCATTCTGTCTACGTATCATCACATGACAAGTTTTCAACTGAGCAATGAAACAAACTTTTACCGATGCGGGTCTCGTTCCGTTTTGGCAATTATGGGCTGCAACGCTTCCGAAGAAGGCCAGAGACACTGCAGGAAATGAAGCACACAAACAACAATTCAAATAAAGCTATGCTAAAAGTATTTCTTAAGCCATATTTGCTTTCAGCGCGTGTATCGGATTTCGTAATGTAATATTAAATGAAAAAAGGCGTTCACGAAATAATCGCCGTTTCATGTCCGTCAAGAACTTAAACAGTTTACGAAAGCGGTCTTTTAACAATAAACTCACAGTCGAATATTCAGGGGCAGTTATGCGGGCACTGGGCAAACGGAATACCTTTTTTTCTGCTATTGCGAAGTTGTTGCGTTTTCTTAGTTAACACATCCAAGGTTCTTGTTATAAAGTTCACATCTCAAACATAGTTTGGATTAGGAATGCAGTTGTATAAATTTAATCTTGGGTAAGGCATCAAATTATGATGAAGTGGTGGCGAGAACTCCGTTCATGAACTCGGTATTTATTGGCATGGAGATTTGAACGAGAAAATGTCTAGACCTGTCGAAGGACATGCTTTGTAAGTTAATCCGCCAAGAGGTGCTCATGAATGTTTTATTCAGCACACTCAACCGATATTAAACGGATCTCGGAGCGACTATGGAGGACCTTAGGGGCTGGCTCCTATCTTCGAAGGAGTTCCATGAAATGTTTATTCAAAATCTACGGCGTGATTTGTTTTTTCAAGTAAGTCAGAAAAAAATATCGCTACCGTTCTGAAAGGCTTTGTTGAAATTCCGAGGGAAGAATGTTTCTCGGAAAGCCTTCTGTGCTAGCCAGGTCTATCCGTGGAAATAATGATTTTGTCCTCCAACCATTCCAAAAAATATATTTTCAGCCTAAGTATTATAAAATCTAGGAATGCAAGTTTCTAATATTCGCTCTTTCTTTAGCCAGTTTATATTCTGAACCCTTTGTCTCAAATGCAAGACACGTGTCAAATCTTTGTACTTATTGAAGGACCTTGACAACAGGCAAAAATCACCCGGTGCCATTAAGATACGCCGTTATGGCTGAATGTTTTAACTCCCATCCTTGCATTTACCACAATTCAATTTACAAGGGCTATTGCCTAGAAGGTATGCAAGAAAACTCAGTAATATTCATATGAATGAAATAAATAAAAAATAAAAACCATATTAAGAAAGAGTCAATTGAAAGGCACTTAGCTTAAAGATCTAATTTATAGAGTAAGTTAAGCGGTATATACATAAAAACAATGCTTAACAGAATAGGCTATCACATCATCCAAATAATTTCAAACCTTACCCAAAACCAGCGTGGTCCCGGTCAACCCCATTATTGGTGTACTGATCTCGGCGAGGATATGACTGCTCATAACCACTTCCGTCGAATGTTATATAGTCACAAAAATCCCGTCAAGTGTTTTTCTTGTTGTTCTATTTTTTTTTTATCCTCACAGTTCTACCATTTGCGTTGTTCTTTCGTGCAGAATTGCGTAGCAGCTCCTTTGTTCTTAACATTCTCAGCTTGACATTTATATGTCAAAACGCTGAAACATTTCCGCAATGACGTATCTACATGTTAAATACACCGTGAGTGCAGACGTCAACGGTCTCTGCTGAAAATACTACGGCCTCTTAAGTTTACGTTGAAATTTTAATCTCTTCAGGGACTGATGAAAACCGGTTCTCGTACAATATCTTGATCAAAATCTCATCACTTTATGTATTTAATGTAGTTCGTCCTCAATATACAACACACATTTCTGTTTGTCATCGAAACATACATGAGGTACTATATCCAAGGGATTTTTTTTTCACGATAAAAAGGAAATATATCATATTGTGTAGTGTCCAGCTTAAAAAAAAAAAAAGAAAAAAAAATCTTATTTTAACTGAGCGTTGACGTGTACATGAAGCGGTTGAGTAGTTAATATGAGGGAAGCAAGTACAAAACATGCGTAGTTGCGTAATTTTAACGCGTACTATGACATTATTTGGAACCAAAAGCCTAGTTTAGTTTTAAGGGGCAAATATCTTATTGTTGCTTCCATTATATCTGGTGAAATTGAGGTCTTGGAATAGTCTCCAGTTTTAGATTGTTCTCAAAATCGGACAACTGAACGTAGCCAGTTAGATTTCGCCTGCAATGTATTAGTAAATGTATAAATGTAAACTAAGGTGTATACCTTGTGGCGGTGACATTTAAAGCTATCAAAAACCAAATTATATTAAACAGTGATCAGAAGTCAACATTATTTATCTGCTTTTGATAATATACGCAATTCTCTAAGTTAGGGTATATTTTGGCACCTTACGTGATTGGTCTATTTTTAATCGAAGGCTACACTGAACGCCAGTTGTTCAATATTTACGTAAATAGATTTTGATCTTGGTCAGAGAAATCTATGGTTTACGATTTGGACTGTTATCACAACCGCTTATGCTACATAAGACGGAATGAGTATTCGACGGTGAGGCAGTCCCCTTCTGCAATGAGAAAAGCAATTGTCAACTGGCTACAAACCCTGCCTAAAGGTTTTCTTTAACAGATTTGTAGAAAACGCAGCCTCATGTTATTGTTTTCCAAGACGTTTTCTTCTGTATTTTTAATCATGTTTATAACGTGCAAAGCACGTGCACATATTTTCTTTTTCTTTTGATCGTGTGGTTTTTCGCTTGGCACGTGGCGATCGAACCTCGTCTTCTTCAGAGGAGAGATAAACCTCGGAGTCGTTCAGCCACAACTGGACGCCTGTCTTACTCGCGACGGGTTCAGCCACGTCGTAACAAAAATAATAAAATTCTGACTCGTTTTTGAATAATTCGTACAATATTCTTTTTAAAACTACAATAGTTCTGGAGCAACTGTGCAGTTAGTACACATTAATATTGAAAATCAGCTGTCGGAAATCAATGACCTGCCAGATTACACATAAAAAGTTCTGTGTTTTAAATTGTTCACACGTATTAAATAAATAATACTGTACTCGACTAGCGTCAAATATTAATGGAGCATAAATATTTGAAGAGATTGATCTATAAAGGACGTTTGGGCTTGCCTGTGAATGCGACTGTGCAATTTTCAAGTCTTCACTCTTTATTACACATCAAGGTTGAGGTTACAGAATGCAAACTCGCATCTAGTTAATAGCTGAAGGTATAGTTTCTTTTGAAAGGGGAAAGTTGAATCTCTTTATAAAAATGTGCTGCAAAGTAAAAAAAAAATGCAGTCGTCAGAGCCGCTCAACCTATCCTTTGTAGAGCTGTAACCCTAGCGGTATTAAAAATAAGTCTTTTTTTTATATAAGGTGTGGTTACTTTATTTCTTCTTGCAATATCCACCCTGCAGCGACTATATTGCTAAATAATAATTCTGATTGAGATCAATCAACAAAACGTTATATTGGAAATATATTAGAGAAGATATATGAAAGGCATAGGTATTATTCATCGACAACATATTAACTAATTCATGATGCGAGTAAAAAGTGCTGCAGAAACCACTAGTGTTGGTTGTCTGTAAATTACGATAGCATTCGCCATGATACCAACGACGCAGCATTTATGAATACGATGATGAAATTTTTTGAGTGAACACTGTTTTAATAATTCAATTTTTCCGCGATATTTAACAAGGAAAATGAATTGGTGCATAGGTCGTGACGGCAATTTTTCCCTAAATTTAGCGAGGAACGTGAAGTGGTGCATAGGTCACGCTACGTTATGTCACCTGACATCAAATATTCTGAAAATATAGCAGGGAACGTGAACTGAAGGAGGTTAAAAGGAGGCCAGAGAACCCCACTCCCAGACGACTACATTAGAGGCCAGATAGGTAGAAAGTTCTGATGAGTAGATTGATAATGCTATCACATAAAAAAAAAACAGAATACAGGGTTGCGTTTTTCTGTACCTTCGCAGCAGACTTCTTCAAAATGCAATTGCGTTTCGATTTTGTTTTATAAAGGACATTTTCCGCTTTCTGATTCCCCTATGTTGAACCATAATAAGAAAACAAAATCTCTTATATAAGTTTTACATCTTTTCAAAGGGCGACGGTAATCTTGAAGTTTTTAAGATGTATCTAAATCAACTTATATCTTCACTAAAAATACAAATACAGAGTATTACACACGTCTTCTTTGTGAAATTCACAAAAACGCATCCTGCGATTGTTTGACAGTCGTGAACGCAGTACTTAAACGCAGCAAACAAAAAAATTAAATAAATTAACTTTCACTTTCTGGTGAAAGTGTGTCCAAAGTACAACTATCTGAGTTCTGTCACTGCCATTTGTGCATTTATGTGATTGAAAAACAGCAAAAGCTGTGACATAAACGCTATAAAAATAAAGCCCACCAAATGTGTAAGCGATGTGGTGGCCGCACTTTTGGTATATATATATTTGCATTGTCGAGTGACAAAGCTAAGTTTGCTCTGTTCCTTTTTATTTCCAAGTGATGATTTTATTTCTATTTAGTCTTATTTATCCCACCTGCCCAAATGTGACTATTTCTTTTTATATCCGACAAAGAGATTTCTGGAATTCTCATCTTCGTACCGATTACGCGCTGGAGTCAATTGCTCATAACCTGCCGAGATTACTTTACAAGTCTAATATAGACCACATGAATATTCACTGTTTAACAAAAAAATATGTACACGCGTGTTTTTTTCTGACAAATTCTAGTGTATAGTGTTTTTCTACTACCATGCTCTGTAAGAGCAGGGGCATCATACCCAGTCAAGTTATCTTGCCGAAGCGTTTTGTCTAGTCCCCTCAGCACAATACTTTTGAAAAAAAACAAGCTCATGTTCAAGTTCAAGAATGAGTTGGGAAGACACCTGTTCCTTTTTGTGAACCCTCGTTCGTAGCAGAACATGCCCCCTTGCTCTTCTGTCCCTATACAAATGCTGCCGTAATAAATGATATCGCATTTAAAAATAACCTTTCAGGGAGATTTCTGTGTTTCGACTTCGGCGATATATAATATTATATGTTTCTCTTCAACAAAAGATTAATTAGGTTCAAGCAAGGCAGTTTCGAAAACAACGATGCCCTTCAAATATTTCAACTAGATTTTCATAATTCAATATATTTTATAGTGGTCCAAAAGGAGTGAATGAGATCTAGAATTTGCCTGTTATAACATTTCATCTCAGTTAACTTCGAAGTGTATTAGACTTATATTAATGCGGTCACATATTGCCTCGGACGTACGTAGCCTATTCGGCAGCGGGCTGGGTTCACACGCAGGTGACTCGGGTTCCATCCCCGGCACTGCATATCCTTTTCACTTCATTGATGTAACTAGAAGATGCACGAATGTTTGAGAACCGAGTAGCGTGTTCATCTTCAGAGTGCATAGTTCGAGATGTGTCGAGGCATAATATTCTAGGCTCGCAAGAAATACATAAATGGGGCTGCACCCCACCGTATATGTCAGTCTTCCACCTGCGCTCGGTCCTGCTGTTACGCCTACATCCGCTCCTGTTATCGTCTGCTTTATCCTATTTAGTTTGGGAACAGGTTCGCTCTGTTAAACGTTTAGTTTGCTTCAGCATTTCGTTACCTCATCAAATGTCATTCGTAACAATATTAACGACACAACCGAAAGAGAAAAAAAGTGCGTTTTAGTCGCCTGGTGCAGTTTCGGCTTTCAGCGATACTATAGTACCTAGGTGCAAGGCTAGGTATATAAAAGGTAATTCAGAACTATAAATAGCAAATTATAGTCATCACTGAAAGTAGGGAAAGAAGACCGTAACTGTTCCAACAGAGGTTTTGGAACCACGCGTGTGTGAAACTTGACAAGTGTACACAGTACGGACAGTGAGTGTCTCAGCTTTATTTAGCCTGGTGTAGTTTCAGGGCTCTTAATCAGAAGTTTCACTCCTAATCCCTGTTTGACTTGCTCTTAGATTTCTTAGTCTTCTTTGGTTTCTTCTTTTTTTGCTTCGGCTTCTTAGTGGGCGCAGGAGTTTCGACATCATTGTTTGAGGGAGTACCAGTATCGTCTGTCAAATGGCATTCTCCGTTTTGACATAATCCCTTCTCACCAGTGTTGTACTGAAAAAAATAGAGAAAATAAAGAGCATCCTTATTTTAATCATGCCCGAGATGTAATTTGCGGTAAAAGAACAGTGCAAACAATGAGTTATCACATGATTTTATAACTTTTACTTTAAATGTAGCGGTGAAACTTACCCGCTACATTTAACGAAAAAAACAAACACTACGCTAGACTTAGCAGGCAAACACTCCACGCGACGTGACCTGCTGTGACGTTATATGGTGTTGCATTTTCCCCGCTAAATTTATCAGACCTTTTCAGTAACCTCGATAAGTAAAGGAACAGCAAACCCATCTCCTTTCAAGACTAGTCTTCTTCACGGCGACATCTCTCAATGGCGAGGTTTTTCAGTTGATCCGGATTGTAACCCATTAGATTAAAGTGCAAAGTGCTTTTGGCTAGATTTAGCGGGAAATCACAGTGTCTTGTGATGATATGATGTCACATGAAAATTGTTTTAACATGAAGTGTTTCCGTGCTACGTGCTGCAGCTAAACTTAGCAGGGGGAAATTGCAACGCCATATGACGTCACGTCAGGGGATGTTGTGTGGAGCGTTTCCCTTTTAAGTATACCCCTGAATGTTTCCCGTGAAATATGACGGAGAAAGTAATATAACCTCATACTTTGACACCACGTGAAGCGTTTCCTAGCAAGATTTAGGGAAAAAGTTTACCCACTAGAAACAACATGATATTTTTTGGTCACGTGACATCAGGGGGCACTAAGAGGTCCAATGATCTTAGTTGACCATGTAAGAACAGAGTCGTGGGATCTAACAGTTTCACGTTCCGCGAGAGTATTACGTGTCAGTGTAATCGCTACATTTTTGCCACTTTTTAACTTCTCGGAAGAGTGATTGTGCACCGATTACGTGCAACAGGGCCTGCAGCGTCTCGGCTATCGCCTCACTTTCTTCTAGGAAGCGATAAGCTAGCAGGAAATTTTTTAGGCTTGGGGGAGGAAGGTAACGTTTTGATCTTAATAAACTAAATGTGCCTCGTGATTTTCAAGAGTAGCGGTCCATATCTGCGTCTAGTGAAAAGAGATGTATGGACTAGGAGTTAGAACCCTTTATTTATTATACTACAATACGTGCTTGAGGTTTATTATTTTGGGGGGACATATAAAAAAGTGATAAATTTCGGCTGAAACTTGACAGTAAATAACTAAAGAAAATCTCACGTACTCCTCTTGATGCATCATATTCTATAGCCACTACAGTGAACACGTTTGAAAATAAAGGGAATTACACTAGTTATGGCAAAGGCATATACGCAAAACATATCACCCGAAGGCGCGGGAGCCGGTACGCGTGTTAACAAGATTAGGCTTGCTACTCACAAAGCATTTTTCACCATCCCTGAAGAAAAATTGGTCATATGACTGGGTTCCATCGTTCCAGCAGTAAAAGTCGCAGCCTTCTCTTTCTTTTTCCTGGAGAAAGAATAAGCAGATTGAATAAATTGAAAGTAATATTTCAAATAACGTATTTACGCCATGCGCATTGCGTGCTATTGATTTACGAAATTAAATTTGACTACGAGCACTTTTTTTTGCTTTCTTCTATGCTTCTCAAAAATATTTGGACAGAAAAAAGGTGTGCAGAAAATGTTTCATTCTGTCTACGTATCATCACATGACAAGTTTTCAACTGAGCAATGAAACAAACTTTTACCGATGCGGGTCTCGTTCCGTTTTGGCAATTATGGGCTGCAACGCTTCCGAAGAAGGCCAGAGACACTGCAGGAAATGAAGCACACAAACAACAATTCAAATAAAGCCATGCTAAAAGTATTTCTTAAGCCATATTTGCTTTCAGCGCGTGTATCGGATTTCGTAATGTAATATTAAATGAAAAAAGGCGTTCACGAAATAATCGCCGTTTCATGTCCGTCAAGAACTTAAACAGTTTACGAAAGCGGTCTTTTAACAATAAACTCACAGTCGAATATTCAGGGGCAGTTATGCGGGCACTGGGCAAACGGAATACCTTTTTTCTGCTATTGCGAAGTTGTTGCGTTTTCTTAGTTAACACATCCAAGGTTCTTGTTATAAAGTTCACATCTCAAACATAGTTTGAATTAGGAATGCAGTTGTATAAATTTAATCTTGGGTAAGGCATCAAATTATGATGAAGTGGTGGCGAGAACTCCGTTCATGAACTCGGTATTTATTGGCATGGAGATTTGAACGAGAAAATGTCTAGACCTGTCGAAGGACATGCATTGTAAGTTAATCCGCCAAGAGGTGCTCATGAATGTTTTATTCAGCACACTCAACCGATATTAAACGGATCTCGGAGCGACTATGGAGGACCTTAGGGGCTGGCTCCTATCTTCGAAGGAGTTCCATGAAATGTTTATTCAAAATCTACGGCGTGATTTGTTTTTTCAAGTAAGTCAGAAAAAAATATCGCTACCGTTCTGAAAGGCTTTGTTGAAATTCCGAGGGAAGAATGTTTCTCGGAAAGCCTTCTGTGCTAGCCAGGTCTATCCGTGTAAATAATGATTTTGTCCTCCAACCATTCCAAAAAAATATATTTTCAGCCTAAGTATTATAAAATCTAGGAATGCAAGTTTCTAATATTCGCTCTTTCTTTAGCCAGTTTATATTCTGAACCCTTTGTCTCAAATGCAAGACACGTGTCAAATCTTTGTACTTATTGAAGGACCTTGACAACAGGCAAAAATCACCCGGTGCCATTAAGATACGCCGTTATGGCTGAATGTTCTAACTCCCATCCTTGCATTTACCACAATTCAATTTACAAGGGCTATTGCCTAGAAGGTATGCAAGAAAACTCAGTAATATACATATGAATGAAATAAATAAAAAATAAAAACCATATTAAGAAAGAGTCAATTGAAAGGCACTTAGCTTAAAGATCTAATTTATAGAGTAAGTTAAGCGGTATATACATAAAAACAATGCTTAACAGAATAGGCTATCACATCATCCAAATAATTTCAAACCTTACCCAAAACCAGCGTGGTCCCGGTCAACCCCATTATTGGTGTACTGATCTCGGCGAGGATATGACTGCTCATAACCACTTCCGTCGAATGTTATATAGTCACAAAAATCCCGTCAAGTGTTTTTCTTGTTGTTCTATTTTTTTTTTATCCTCACAGTTCTACCATTTGCGTTGTTCTTTCGTGCAGAATTGCGTAGCAGCTCCTTTGTTCTTAACATTCTCAGCTTGACATTTATATGTCAAAACGCTGAAACATTTCCGCAATGACGTATCTACATGTTAAATACACCGTGAGTGCAGACGTCAACGGTCTCTGCTGAAAATACTACGGCCTCTTAAGTTTACGTTGAAATTTTAATCTCTTCAGGGACTGATGAAAACCGGTTCTCGTACAATATCTTGATCAAAATCTCATCACTTTATGTATTTAATGTAGTTCGTCCTCAATATACAACACACATTTCTGTTTGTCATCGAAACATACATGAGGTACTATATCCAAGGGATTTTTTTTTCACGATAAAAAGGAAATATATCATATTGTGTAGTGTCCAGCTTAAAAAAAAAAAAAAAAAAAAACTTATTTTAACTGAGCGTTGACGTGTACATGAAGCGGTTGAGTAGTTAATATGAGGGAAGCAAGTACAAAACATGCGTAGTTGCGTAATTTTAACGCGTACTATGACATTATTTGGAACCAAAAGCCTAGTTTAGTTTTAAGGGGCAAATATCTTATTGTTGCTTCCATTATATCTGGTGAAATTGAGGTCTTGGAATAGTCTCCAGTTTTAGATTGTTCTCAAAATCGGACAACTGAACGTAGCCAGTTAGATTTCGCCTGCAATGTATTAGTAAATGTATAAATGTAAACTAAGGTGTATACCTTGTGGCGGTGACATTTAAAGCAATTAAAATCCAAATTATATTAAACAGTGATCAGAAGTCAACATTATTTATCTGCTTTTGATAATATACGCAATTCTCTAAGTTAGGGTATATTTTGACACCTTACGTGATTGGTCTATTTTTAATCGAAGGCTACACTGAACGCCAGTTGTTCAATATTTACGTAAATAGATTTTGATCTTGGTCAGAGAAATCTATGGTTTACGATTTGGACTGTTATCACAACCGCTTATGCTACATAAGACGGAATGAGTATTCGACGGTGAGGCAGTCCCCTTCTGCAATGAGAAAAGCAATTGTCAACTGGCTACAAACCCTGCCTAAAGGTTTTCTTTAACAAATTTGTAGAAAACGCAGCCTCATGTTATTGTTTTCCAAGACGTTTTCTTCTGTATTTTTAATCATGTTTATAACGTGCAAAGCACGTGCACATATTTTCTTTTTCTTTTGATCGTGTGGTTTTTCGCTTGGCACGTGGCGATCGAACCTCGTCTTCTTCAGAGGAGAGATAAACCTTGGAGTCGTTCAGCCACAACTGGACGCCTGTCTTACTCGCGACGTGTTCAGCCACGTCGTAACAAAAATAATAAAATTCTGACTCGTTTTTGAATAATTCGTACAATATTCTTTTTAAAACTACAATAGTTCTGGAGCAACTGTGCAGTTAGTACACATTAATATTGAAAATCAGCTGTCGGAAATCAATGACCTGCCAGATTACACATATAAAGTTCTGTGTTTTAAATTGTTCACACGTATTAAATAAATAATACTGTACTCGACTAGCGTCAAATATTAATGGAGCATAAATATTTGAAGAGATTGATCTATAAAGGACGTTTGGGCTTGCCTGTGAATGCGACTGTGCAATTTTCAAGTCTTCACTCTTTATTACACATCAAGGTTGAGGTTACAGAATGCACACTCGCATCTAGTTAATAGCTGAAGGTATAGTTTCTTTTGAAAGGGGAAAGTTGAATCTCTTTATAAAAATGTGCTGCAAAGTAAAAGAAAATGCAGTCGTCAGAGCCGCTCAACCTATCCTTTGTAGAGCTGTAACCCTAGCGGTATTAAAAATAAGTCTTTTTTTTATATAAGGTGTGGTTACTTTATTTCTTCTTGCAATATCCACCCTGCAGCGACTATATTGCTAAATAATAATTCTGATTGAGATCAATCAACAAAACGTTATATTGGAAATATATTAGAGAAGATATATGAAAGGCATAGGTATTATTCATCGACAACATATTAACTAATTCATGATGCGAGTAAAAAGTGCTGCAGAAACCACTAGTGTTGGTTGTCTGTAAATTACGATAGCATTCGCCATGATACCAACGACGCAGCATTTATGAATACGATGATGAAATTTTTTGAGTGAACACTGTTTTAATAATTCAATTTTTCCGCGATATTTAACAAGGAAAATGAATTGGTGCATAGGTCGTGACGGCAATTTTTCCCTAAATTTAGCGAGGAACGTGAAGTGGTGCATAGGTCACGCTACGTTATGTCACCTGACATCAAATACTCTGAAAATGTAGCAGGGAACGTGAACTGAAGGAGGTTAAAAGGAGGCCAGAGAACCCCACTCCCAGACGACTACATTAGAGGCCAGATAGGTAGAAAGTTCTGATGAGTAGATTGATAATGCTATCACATAAAAAAAACAACAGAATACAGGGTTGCGTTTTTTTGTACCTTCGCAGCAGACTTCTTCAAAATGCAATTGCGTTTCGATTTTGTTTTATAAAGGACATTTTCCGCTTTCTGATTCCCCTATGTTGAACCATAATAAGAAAACAAAATCTCTTATATAGGTTTTACATCTTTTCAAAGGGCGACGGTAATCTTGAAGTTTTTAAGATGTATCGAAATCAACTTATATCTTCACTAAAAATACAAATACAGAGTATTACACACGTCTTCTTTGTGAAATTCACAAAAACGCATCCTGCGATTGTTTGACAGTCGTGAACGTAGTACTTAAACGCAGCAAACAAAAAAATTAAATAAATTAACTTTCACTTTCTGGTGAAAGTGTGTCCAAAGTACAACTATCTGAGTTCTGTCACTGCCATTTGTGCATTTATGTGATTGAAAAACAGCAAAAGCTGTGACATAAACGCTATAAAAATAAAGCCCATCAAATGTGTAAGCGATGTGGTGGCCGCACTTTTGGTATATATATATTTGCATTGTCGAGTGACAAAGCTAAGTTTGCTCTGTTCCTTTTTATTTCCAAGTGATGATTTTATTTCTATTTAGTCTTATTTATCCCACCTGCCCAAATGTGACTATTTCTTTTTATATCCGACAAAGAGATTTCTGGAATTCTCATCTTCGTACCGATTACGCGCTGGAGTCAATTGCTCATAACCTGCCGAGATTAATTTACAAGTCTAATATAGACCACATGAATATTCACTGTTTAACAAAAAAATATGTACACGCGTGTTTTTTTCTGACAAATTCTAGTGTATAGTGTTTTTCTACTACCATGCTCTGTAAGAGCAGGGGCACCATACCCAGTCAAGTTATCTTGCCGAAGCGTTTTGTCTAGTCCCCTCAGCACAATACTTTTGAAAAAAACAAGCTCATGTTCAAGTTCAAGAATGAGTTGGGAAGACACCTGTTCCTTTTTGTGAACCCTCGTTCGTAGCAGAACATGCCCCCTTGCTCTTCTGTCCCTATACAAATGCTGCCGTAATAAATGATATCGCATTTAAAAATAACCTTTCAGGGAGATTTCTGTGTTTCGACTTCGGCGATATATAATATTATATGTTTCTCTTCAACAAAAGATTAATTAGGTTCAAGCAAGGCAGTTTCGAAAACAACGATGCCCTTCAAATATTTCAACTAGATTTTCATAATTCAATATATTTTATAGTGGTCCAAAAGGAGTGAATGAGATCTAGAATTTGCCTGTTATAACATTTCATCTCAGTTAACTTCGAAGTCATATTTTTCTGTGTACAGAAGGTGTAGTCGTTCTTACGTGGGAACACAGGAATGAAAGCGACAGTTCAATGAGCAAATAGGTTTTTATTTTATTCGTTTGTGCGAAGACATTCATTTTGTGAATGCCTTACCACGCAACATGTGTTAGAGTAGACGGACCGGTAATATATTTATCCCAGTTTTGTGCTCAGTCAATTAGGGCAGCACCGAGCCATCAGAGGTTCACTAAAAAATAGCAAACAGTACGCATGATAAATTCCTAACTTGCCCCAATTAGGCAATCCTAATTGTCAATATTGGGCATAATAAGCATTTCCTGAATGTTTGGATGTTAGCGGAAGTGCCCGAAAGCCGATATATTTGCTGAAGTGCCCGATATGAATCAAATAGTAGGGGTGTACCTAGGGCATGACATGGGGGTGGGAAGGAGGGCAGGGGGTGGGCGCTGGGCCGACAAGTACCCGAAAAGGAAGCCGTGCCTTGGGATCGGACACAGGGTTCCGTGGGCCGAAAGCACAGCGGTCTCCTCGTGCCTAAATTCGGTGGCGTCGAAGTCTGTAGGTATGCAAGACTGCTAGACGAGAGACAGCGCAAGGGGTGCTCTGACCACCCTTGACATCAGTTCTTCCCAAACTCTGCTACACTGCGAACCACCAAAAGTTTAAAACAACTCACTTTCGGGCTCTTGAAACTGCCACAATTGTTTTTTTTTTTGTGCATCCACGGTATTTACAAATTTCATTTTGAAACTTAATTTGCCAGTGGATCAAGTCAGAGTGGATGCACTAGGCAAGCAGCCATCGCACAATAGGGAAAAAAAACGTATGCTAACAGGGAAGACTTCTAAATGTCTAAAGTCAGCTTATTTGTTAGAGCATATCATTCCTTAACGAGCTCGGTGTTCAGACAGTGCAGCTATCACTTCCGGCTCCACGTTGAGCTGCGGCTTGTGCTTTGTCTTTATCGACGTCACAACAGAAAATACGACTGAATTTTTTCAAGTTCCCGAACATCTTCGCGACTTCCCTTTAAGTAATTACCCCAGTTTCGGAAACATTGATCTATTGTTTTCTACTTTCGTATACAGACCAACATATATTCTCCGTTCCATCGACAAGTTTGTGTATGCTGGTGCCACCACGCAGGAATTTCGGGACTGCGTGTCTGCGTTGTCTGTAGAAGCTTTGTACAAAATGCAGTGCCAAAACGGCAGAAGCGGGTGTTGGAAAATGCATGGTGGAGAAGGTGCGCATTCCGTGCAAGCCATGTATTTAAGAGACGAATTATTTTGGCTTGATGCAGCGTCACGAGTAACGGCGCGAGCGTCTGGCACCAGGAAAACGAGCTTTCCAGCGAATGTTTTTTTCAAAGTATTATCCGGGTCTATGCTTTTTGTTATGCGGAAGATGCGGTTCAGGGGAACCTTTACAACACAGGAGGCCTTTAAAACCTCCCCCCTCCCTCTTTCTTTTTTCGTTGCTCCTCTAGTGGACAATTTGTATTCCTGAGGGACTCCCACTCCGTTTGGGGGTGTTAAATCGACAAGTATATTTGCGTCCCTTGTTAACAGTAGTTCTCCATTGCATCTATTTGGCACCCAAGAACTGTGAAGATTAAACAAAATACGGAGGAGGTCGAAGCTTGGAGAAGAGCTTCAGAACGACGCTTTTGTGGAGCTTAGAGCGGCTGCCAACGTTCGGCTTTCCCTCTAGCTGAGGCCCCTAGGATCTTTATTTTCAGGTATATCCCCCGTACACACTTGTAGTTCTATGTAACGTGTGATTGATAAGTCACATTTAGTCCTTTTAATGCTTCTATTCTTCTTCTTCTTCCGGACAGCTTTATGTTTTAGTTCATCAAGAACGAAAACATGTCTGAGTGCCTCAACGAAAAGTGTTGCATGACCCATTTTACACGTAGAGATTTACATGTAAAATGGATCGTACTACAGTTGTTGTACTTCCAGAAGGTACCGTTAACGACTAATCCCTGACGTTTTTAGCTCGCAAAAACAAACATTAGTTTTACTCTCCGCAAAATGGAGGATACATAAAAAATAAATTAAAGAAACTGCTTTCACCTACTCAACTTGCAATTAGAACAAGCGGCCACGTGATCTGACGCTAATTACATGCCATCAGTGTTCATAATAGCATGTGCTGTGGTTTGCATAGACTAAAGCATCGGCTGTACTTCAGACATTGTTAGAGTTCGGCTGAACTCATCTTTGATTGAACGCGAGCCGTTATACGAATGTTTTGCAATGCTGATTTCCATGAACCAGAGGACTTGACTCGGGCTCATGACAATAATGTACGTCACGGGGTCACGTGACTCGCGGTGCGAAGCCGCGATGTCGTGTCCCTTCATGGTGTAACGCAAATGAATATAGTGATCGCGTTCTCAATTTATATCAACTTGACGCAGTGAGTCACGTGACGGGGCCGTGTGACGTGCCATTACTCGGCGGCATGTCTTGACACCGTGACGTCACGTGACCACGTGACACATAATTAATCATAGTGCCAATACAAAAGCGCCACGTGAACTTACAATTCCTGATACACTGCAATTCTGTATATGACAATTTGATCAATAATACAGTTGCGAAAGTTTTATTATCAAAAATAAAATTTGCGATACTTACAAAAAAAAAGCGTCAACCGTTTTGAAGCCGTTACCGTTATATATATATATTGTTTTTGTGTGTGTAGTTTTAAGATGGCGGCAAAGGTTTCGGTTGGGTTAAGTTCCGGTTCGGTTAAGAACAACGCTTCGGTTACGGGTGTGGGGTTCGGTTCGGTTCCGGTTCGACATTTCGAATACATCAGAACATTAACGATGATCATGAAATTGCATCGGTATTTAGAGACAACCCACCGCCTCCTTTTTGCGTACTTTCTTCACGAAAGCAGCCCTTGATAGGAGTGGGGTACTGAAAATGAGAGTGTCGGCGCACAGCTGTCGGGCTGACGGCGGGTCCGTGTTCCAGACGGCGAGACGGCTGAGACGGTGCCGCTGTGGACCAAGGCTCCGGCAGCGTGCTTCCTTTCCTACGCTCCATTTCAGCTTAACCTGAAAAACCCTGGATTCTAGCGTGCTGGTGGACCAATAAGAGAGCCGAAGGGAGGTACCTTACACGGAATAAAAAAAGAATATCCGAGGACACCTACGCACTTTTACTGAGTTGTGAAGCGAAGGCATGAATGTCGGTCTTCCGCTCCCTTAGTTCGTCTGCGGCGTACTGGCGAAGACGGCCACGTTTCGCTACTGCTGAGGGAGCGGCCGACGGCCTGACCGCGCGCTCTCGTTAAAGGGACAATGAAGGCAATTTCGGATATTCTGTTGACGATTGAACTCGGTTCCAGGCACGTCTCAGGCCACGTTGCCCAAATTTCAGCTGAAACCGGCGCTTGTGTACCGCGCAAATCAAATAAACAGTCGCGGTAATAATCGTACCGGGATCGACTGGGGCGACGCCCCGAGAGTTGCGGGAGAAGCCAGGAGAAGCGGAGCTCACGTGACCGATGCGGTTCCAAGAAGCGCAACGTCACATGAGACGCGTCAGCGATTGGTCGAAACGAGAGACGTGCCCTCGGTCACGTTTTGGTTTGCAGTTTTTAAGAATACTGTTCTAATTTCCGCTTGAATAACCATGAAAACTATAAATCGGACGGGAGAGGATTACTAAACCGTAAATATAACAGCATACTTATTTTTTCTCTATGCTACGCTGGACGCGAAACGGGCAACGAGCAACTATGGGCAAACAAAATAAATAAAAAGAACAAAGCGCGGAGAACGCTGGAGACGTCGATGTCGTGTTTGCTTTGGGAACATGGTGCTCAAAGGATTCTGCAAAATGGTAGTCATGCCAAATTTGTGCGCCGTAGATGGCTGTTCAAACCGTCGACTGAAGACCAGTAATCGTTCTTGTTCTTTGACGACGAAATGAGTGGACGTCCGACTCTGGTGAAAGCAAAAATGGTGCTGTTTATTTTCTCCTTCTTGCTGAGCGTCCCCCGCGGAGGAACCGGTTCCCGGGTCGCTGCCGCTTTTCCCTCAGCATCTCCCCCGCGTCCCTGTCGGACAGCGACAGGGCCTGTCCTTTGGCAACGCGCCGCTCTCGTCTCGCCCGCGCGAATGTCGCTCACAGCTTTGCTGCTGGGAGCCAGCGGGCCACTCGTTGCCGGCTGGGCGGTCACCGTTGGGTGATGGCGAAGAACGCCACACACGTACTCCCGTTCCGTTGGTGTTAGGACACTGAACGGAAGCTCGAACCGAACTCGCTCGCGAGAGCGGCATTCTCGTTCATGTTGACAGATCCGACGAAATGATCGCGCCACCGCGGTGCTATAACCCACCGCGGTAACCAGCCTCGATCTCCTAAATGCTACCGATACCGACTATTCACACTTGACGTCACTCCCTACGTCACCCCCGTTTTCGGAGGCACAGAAATGGGAATGGATATAGTTCTGTTTCGGTTTCTTCAGTTCTTTTGTAGGCACAGAAATACGCTTCACAAATGTCTACAAAAAATTGGGCAGCATGCTAGGTTCCCAAGAAGCCTAAAAACACCGTTTAAAAAAAATAATTAAAATCGTCTTCATTGTCCCTATAAGTGGCCACGCCACGCTGAGCTCGGCCGAGCAACCTTTCTGGAATTTGCGCGTGCGGGCTTCGCGGTCAGGCCCGCACCTCTTACCGGCGGCCGGGCCGCTGCGTGCGCTGCGCCGCTATAGGGAGGGCTTCTCTTGTGGCGTTCCTTGGAACTACGCCGCGCGACAGTTAATGGGAGCCTTGTTCGCTGAAGCTATGAAGCGCGCCAGCCAATGGGAACCTATTCATCTGACTTCTGCAACAGACAACAGGCTTCACTCCATTGGGAGAGGGAAAGGTGCCATTTTAATAAACTCAGTTTAAACGGGTTATTCCGATATCCTAAAAGGAAATTAATTTTGCGTGGCATTATCTCCCATGAATGAACGTTACTGTAAATTTTATCGTATGAAATATTCACGACATGACCCCAGAGGAAGGACGAGTGTTTAGGTACGTTAAGGTAACGGCGCTAAAGGAATCAGCTTGAGCGGGTTTGTAGTTTATTGAAGACATGAACACTCAGTGGCTGAACTGGCAGAGCACCATATTCCGCTTCCTATAATACAGCCCAGATTTCCAGTATTAAACGCTTCCAAGGAGCCTTCCTGAAGGTGATGTGCGACCAAACTGAAATCACAAAAAGAATTCGGCTTATTATGAGTTAAAAATGGTTATCGCTTTTCTCATCTGCAGGTTATATATTAATGTTCTCCTTCAAAAATCAGTGCAAGTCAGTAAAAATATGTTAGCATAGCTAAAAAAAGAAAGATTGAGATATTTTAAACATTTACGGGCAATGTATATAAAATTTGGTAAATAAGTTTTATTTCCGGATAAATGCCTGAAGAACACTGGGCATAAAAATATCGTCCATATTTGTATAGACTTCAATTATCAATGTTTATATCTGATTACAATTTATTGAATAATAATAATTTATTAAATAAGTTATAAAAATATATCGAAAATGCCTTTTGAAGAGTGTTTTACCGACTCTAAGAAGTAAAGAAATTGCGCAATGCTTATTATTGTGGATTGTTGCGATCTGGTTGGGCATCGTGCCGGAGTGCGATCGCCCATGACTACTGCGTGACGTTCTTGAAGATCCCAGGGTAGCCGTTCCGCGTTCCTCTCTGATTGGTTGTCAGGCATCACGCAGTCTAGATACCCATGAATTCTAGAATTATAATGACTAGGATTACTTTCGCCTTGCTGACCCGTTGTAAGACATTAGAAATTACTTCAAACCGTTTACTAAAGCGCTTGTCAATCAATAAAAAAGAAAAGAAAACAGAGTCGTACGCAGGATGTTTTTTTACTTGCTTTTTAAAAGAGACATCTACCAAGAGGAAAACACGTCTTTTAGGGGCGGCTAACCGGTAACCGAAATGGTAAGAAACGAAACACTAAATAATCGGAAACCAAGCCAACTTGAAGGGGAAACAGTACCCGTAAAATTAGCCGAACCGTAGTATGTATCGGTTTCAGTCCCTGATGCTGTGGCGGGCAGCGATCCTGGCAATGTCGCAGCAGCGGTGGTGGACGATGCCGACGCCTGTTCTGCTGCACGTTGCTGTCCAGCTGGATACTCGGCGAACACTTCCTCAGCCAGGATTTGGGACTCCGCGACGACCGCTACACTCGGGTTCCCCCCTTTTTTATTTCCAGATTTTTTACGGCCAATTTTCAAGATCGTGACATCCGACAACATGACACTCCATCTATTGTGGCGTCATCTGTGGCCACTTGAGGATCATTTTTGATGCATGGGCGGAATAGGACGGTAAACACTGGATTGGGAGTTGGGTTCGAGCACACTACGCTTAGGCACTACGCACGTCGAAGAGTTGCAGGTACCTGTTACGATTGAGTTATTATAATGCACCCTAGAGGTTCAACTGGCGCTAGTGTGCAGATGCAAATTGAGGCAGACAGGAACCAGTTGAAATTTGATTTCCGGTAATGCATTTCCACGAGATAAAGTGAGTGCATGTTCTCCCTGCGCTTGATTATAAGCATACCACGTACGGATATTTTGTACGTAGTATGTAGCTCGGAGCATTTCCCAGTTACGCAGACGAAAAAATGGTCAGCTAGGTTTTTTCTAAATTCATGGCATTAAACACAGTGCTAAAACAGCTTCATACATGCGTTTATGTGCATTGTTGGACAGAGCTAGATCGAACGCTCTAGCTCTGTCCAACAATGCACATAAATCGGCGCTTTTCACTATGGTGGTTATACATACCAAACGGACGAAGGTGGTGTGGAAACCAAGGGAGTCGACCAGAACGACGCCGTAACACTGGTTCTGTAACACCCTGTGCGTCTAGACGTTAAGATAAAATAAAATCCACATAATATAGTCCGATGTGCAATAAATAATTACTGCTTTATTCCTTCTGCTCACCAATATGCGCCAATATGATACTTCTGCGCTCGAAACATCACCCGCATGCTTGAAATCTTTGAAAAGCGAGAGACGCCAGAAAACAGTTAGCCTAGAAACGCTGCCCGGCAAATAAAATAATATAAACAGAAACACCTACCCAGCCCACGTACTTTATTCGTTACGTTTGGAATGTTTTTAACCCCTCGAAAAGATGCACGTAAGAGTCATTTTCATATAGTGACAAGACGGGCGTACTAAAAATATATAAGCTTAACCGGAATGCTGACGAAGCTTGTGGGGTCTCGTCAGCCGCCATCTGGACGACATCCGGACGCCGGCGCCTCGGGACTCCTTTTCGGATGCCTCCGTGGCGAAGACGGCGCCTTTTAAGTTTGGTGCCCGAGTGCCTCCTCCTTCGGGACCCATCTTGAAGACATTGACGGTGTCGGCGGTGGACATCCTAGAACCCCTCTCCCGGACAGTGGCGGCGCCCGAGGCGCTGCACGTGCTGCGGCAGAGCCAGATGGGGAGCTCCAGCGAAAGACCGCCCACGATGGGAGACAGGAGGCTCCCGCCTGTCTGGTGCGCGGCGACCGCGGGAACGAGGGAAGCTGGGACGACGGATGACGGGTGATGGCAGAGGGGACCCTTGCGCGGGAAACGGGCCACGACGGACGTTCGCGGTGGTGGCGACCGCGACGTCGGCTCGGGCGGCGGCGTCCCCGGGATGCGGTGTGAACTAGCACCACAGAGACAATCTGCATGCAGCAAACAGTGGCGGCGCACCCCTTCCAGGCTTTCTCGGTCACCTCCCCCGATCCCGAAACCCCCAGCAGATTGTGAGTGGAGTGGAATAAACCCTTTCTGCCGAGAGCTATGCGTTGCTCTGTCACGTTCATCCGGAGACAGGAGCCCGGGGAATCGGACGAGAACCATAACCTTGAACACACTTTACATTATTTGCGACTGCTATTTTGCTTAGTATCGTCGCTCCTTTTTAGATACCTGCTTTGAAACAAAGGTTTGGGAAAAGCACGACCGTCCCGTACAACTTTGAGAGTCCGTGTAAAAGTTGTGCGGGTTGCAAGCGCCCCGAGAGACGAACGAGGATATGAGCAACAACGGAGCGGCTGCGCTGGATGGGGCTGGCCGGACGGGAGGGGATTACACTCTTAAAAAAAAGGGTACTGTAGTATCCTCCTTAAGGGGGTAACCGACTTGCACACAGGGCAACCCCTTTTGGAGGTATCGTTACCCCTGCATCGAGGGTGCAAACTTACCCCCTGGGTTAGGGTGCAACATTGCCTCCTTTTGGAGGTAACCTTAGTTCCTTTTGGTGTTAAAAGTGCATCCCTTATGGGTCAGCCTTTACCTCCTTTAGGGGGGAATTTCAACCCTTTTTGAGAGGTAAGACGGCGTAATTGAGGGCGCTGCTTTTACCTCCTTTTTGGAGAGAACTATGATTCACTTTGGGGTTGAATGCACACGATGAGGAAAACAGCTCAGAAATCGCGAACTACGAAGAACAAACACGACAGAAAAGTGCTGTCCTGTCATGTTTGTTCTTCGTAGTCCGGGCTTTCCGAGCTGTTTTCCCCATCATGTATAACAGCAACCAACTGGCCCAGTTCACCACCTTATTACAGGTTAAATGCACACTTGATGGAATCGCTTTGGAATCACATGACAATGTTTTATTGTGGCGGTCA